>NW_019291907.1:15435-66296 GCF_000500325.1 Leptinotarsa decemlineata | reverse complement strand
ACAAGGTTTGTTCCGGCCCGCACCGCCCTGCAATGAGGGTTATTAGAGTATCCCTGCCGGGTGAAGTGTCACCTGTGGAGGTGAGAGTCCTGAGTCCTTTCAAATGATGTATCATTCTAAGGTATGTGTATCTGTGCTTGAAGCATGCGTACCTTTGAACCCACTAAGTGTCGCTAACAGAACTTTCGAGATACCAGCGCTTTCTCGTCGTAGAAAGCCTTGTCATGATAATTCAAGTTTTATAACAATCCAGAATGTTCGAGAGCATTTCACAATATTTCAAAATATTTTGGAGTATCCTAGAATATTCTGAAATGTATCGGAACGTTCAAGAACATCCTGGAATCCATGAAAACGATTTCTGTAGTTACTTGATATAACTGTGGAAATATAGAACAGAAAGAGTTCTCAAACAGTGAAGTTCGAGGTGTACTGAGTTGAACCTCAAATCGATGAGCAGCCACAGTCCGTCGCTTATTTCTGATATGTACCGCTGTTGATGGAATCAAATGTGCCAAGTCACTTGAACACCTCCCGTGAATATATCTATAGGAGAGAGGCAAATCTCCAACCTTTTTTCGATGTTCCAGGCTATCAGGGTATTCAGGGTATGTTTGGAGGCAGAGCTTCATACATGAGAACAATACTCCAAAGAAGGTCTATTCTGAGCTTTATATAGCATCAAAAGTTGCTGAGGTGTGTACAGTTTTCTGATTCGGATTAGTGTTCCAAGCTTTTGAGAAGCAGCCTTTGCAATTCCAACAAACGTATCGAAGCAGAAAGCGGAATTGTCTGACCTGACATTATTATATCCGGTTCGGAGACATTTATCTTTTTGGAGAAAATCGATTCATGGGTTTTTGTGGCATTGAATTGAACCTGGTTACTTTCACCCCGATTCGAAATCACTTCTAGATCCCCATTAAGATATGCAATCGCCTGCTGCCGGTGAAAATGTGTCACATCAGCCGATGTCCTGGAATCCAAATTGAATGACCAGACAAGTGTGCTGTCGTCTCCATCTAAGAAGAAGGTTTTCATTTTTAGCTGAAAGGTGTGTCCTTAAAGATATAAGGACTAAAATTCAGACATTTCATAGATTTTCAGAACAATCTAGAACATTCGAATGTTTTCCAGAACATTTCGAACAGTCTAAAATAATGTGAAACGAACGATTTCAATACTTCAGTGCCTTCTTTCTAAACGTTGAGATAGGTATCTGTGCAATTCTCAGCTCACTTTCGATGGGCAAAATTATAAAACACAAGTTACTTATCAATAGCGACATTCTGTTCTATTTTTTTTTTCATGAACTTTTTCCAGGAGTATTCAGCCAAGTAACACACCGACAGCTATATTATCATTTGAATGACCTGAATATCAAAACCATGTGATGGTGTGCATAAGCCTTGGCGGTAGGAAGCACATTCCCCAATTGTTTTGAAATAAGTCTATGTTTCTGGGTGAGCATCAACTCGCTAACATCGCGGAGGTGTCCCCCACCGCCTCCTCTCGGCGGGGGTATGAGAGCGCGCTTGTCTGTAGTAGAAGTCACTTTGCTACTCTACCCTCAGGTAGAGGTACTCATCAAACTTATCGAGTTAGGATAGAAATATGTTCTTTTCACACCTATATAAAGTTCTCCACTACAATTTTTATTTTTTTCATGTTGATAGTGGTTAGAATTCCTATAAAGATCCATGAAAAATATCTAATACAAGTGAAGTCGTTTATTTGTTTCGAAGACGAAAAACATGTTTGTGTAGGGGAAACTTTATGTTTCTAGTAATGGCCAATATTGAATTATTATTCTGCAGCAAAACACAACCTCTGCAAAGATCACAAAAAATGATACTGAAAAAATAAATATCACACCAGTAAATGTATTTTATACTAACGTACGTAAATAAAAAGCAGGGCACTTCTCATTTGAACTAAAATTGTTTAAAATCTAGTGAAATATCAGAAAATATATTACATGCACCATATTTGGATAATATTCCAGAGATGGTCCCTACGAATAATTTTTCTGTGTCAGAAAATCAAAGTGAACTCTTATCAAAAACAGTTGTTAGTTTGAATGAAATATCCTGTATAATCTCGATATATCCATTACAGGATATTCCAAAACTATTCGCAAAGAATAATTTTCTCACCCGTCTATTACAAATTCCAGAGCGTAACATAACGACTGATTGCTGTCCAGAGAACTATTAAACTGTCCAAAACGGCCTTATTGCAGATTGTCCCGGCCACAGTATCAGTCATTTAGTGAACCACTAAACTTGGTCCGTTCTCAACTGAAACTTTTGATTGTAAAGTTCCTACCCGTGTGTTAGGTCAGAGGGTCGGATAAGACGCAACGTCAAAGGGGCAGAAGGGCCGTCAAACCTACGGAGCGGAACAATTCTACAAAACTCACACACAATATCGAATTTCAAGTCGTTTATATGTTTCTGTGGCTGTCGCTAGAGAAAGGGATAGTTGAACTTTCTCAATGAGACTTTTGTCCCTTAATTTTGAACAGTATGATGAGGGTTCATTCGGATTTCCTCTGGAATATTCAATCATTGCTGAAGATCATGTTCTGTATCCAATCCGTTATCAAGTCATTGGCAACAGATAGTATCAGAAATTCTCGAATCTGCTTGTTCAGATGACTCTTTAAAAAAAGTTTGGAAAATGAATAGGAATATTAAGGATTATATTATTTTGAAAAAGGAATGAGACATGAATCTTTTACTGCCTTGTTGGGAATTTTTACCTTTCACCTTCATGGTACCTCTCCATACGTATATATAGAGGATCCAAACTTCCAGTTACTGATGAGCAGTATATTTTTCTTTATTTTATTACGCAGTAACTCATTACTTCTCTGAACCAGTCTGTTGAAGAGGAATGTTAGATTTGCACCAGATTATTGTCATTGTATTATTGTTTCGTTTTGGAATGAATAGTAGTCATCAATACAGTGACTACAGTAGAAAATCAAAAAGTATTGTTGAGTTTATAGTCCAAAAAATTGAATTTTCGGATATAGGCATCCAACAGAAAATAAAAATATTTCCTTTTATTGAGATTGAAGACTGTGTTATATATGACTTAATTTTTTACAATTTCCAGCTCATGCAGCTTTACGATCCATGTTTGATAAGTCAGTATAAAGCAAATGTTTAGAGAGTTCAGAACTCCTACTAGATCATTCAAGCATACGGAAGCAACAAAAAATGTATTTCAAACTTCAGAATATTGTCTGGATGAATATACGTAACCGAAGAGCTCTTGCTTCCGCAGATCAGTTTCACTAAATCATCTTGACTGAAACCCTATGATATCCAAATTGAAAAATAAACTGTCGGATTTATGTTAGAAATTAAAATTTAGTAACACCTCCAAGAATTTCTCAGAAGCAGTTTTATTTATTAAGTATGTTCAGTCTGCTATACATTCTGCTTTATAGATGTTCTTAGCCCATAATCAGATATTATTTGACAATAAAACAGTTATTCAATTGAAATCTTTATTGGAAAATACAATCTATTGAATCCATTGAGTACCCTTATTGCTGAGCAGAACAAAAAAACTGTCTTCCGATAGGCGTTTCGCTAACCAAGTTAGCATCATCATTATATTACTGAGATTACTTTCAATGACTAGTTTAATATTTTTATATCTACCTAAATGAATCGTTATCTAACACAATGAGGGTCACTGAATCAATTGGCAGTAGCTAATATTTTTTCCTACCTGATTATCATGTTACGTTCTGAACAATTTCCAGCATTCATCAATTATTCTGTGTCCGTTTTCTATGGCATCTTGAGCAACACTGGACTTTTGTTATTCCTTGTAGCGAGCTAACATAGTCCGCTCAGTTTGACCAACATATCAACAAAGTCCAGACTTGTTTTTTTCGTTGTTTCATCTATTGGGTTGCCCAATACTTGTTGAACTGTATGAGCAGTGTCCGTTTTCTATGGCATCTTGAGCAACACTGGACTTTTGTTATTCCTTGTAGCGAGCTAACATAGTCCGCTCAGTTTGACCAACATATCAACAAAGTCCAGACTTGTTTTTTTCGTTGTTTTATCTATTGGGTTGCCCAATACTCGTTGAACTGTACGAGCAGTTTCGAAAGTCACTTCAAAACTGCTCGTACTGTACTAATGAAACTGTACTAATGAAACAAACTGCAATTGTGCTGTTATAGAAACTTGTGATGCACTGATTGGAACCTTTGGTGTAGTAATGAATATAACTGGAGTTTTTCCCAACAACAAATCGTTATTTTAACACCTCGACACATGTTTCGATCACCAAGTGTTTATTTTCAAGAGGAAGATCAAACTTCCTCTTGAAGATGATCACTTGGTGATCGAGGTGTTGAAATAACGGTTTGGTGTTGGGAAAAAACTCCAGTAGTATTCTGTTATAGAAAGAATAGAAATGATTAAGTATCTGGGGGTTATTGTGGACCGGTATATGAGATGGGATAACCACATAAACTATGTTGTGAAACGGATCAGACTCTTAACTAAAAAATTCTATGAATTGAGGAAGACTCTGAAGTCTTGAAAATATTATTCAAAAAAGCCAAACTTTATAAGTATGATTAGTTTGATCTTCCTCTTGAAGATGATTACTTGGTGATCGAAACACGGATTGAGGTGTTAAAATAACGGTTTGGTGTTGGGAAAAACTCCAGTAGTATTCTGTTATAGAAAGAATAGAACTGATTAAGTATCTGGGAGTTATTGTGAACCGGTATATGAGATAGGATAACCACATAAACTATGTTGTGAAACGGATCAGACTCTTAACTAAAAAATTCTATAAATTGAGGAAGACTCTGAAGTCTTGAAAATATTATTCAAAAAAGCCAAACTGTACTCTACCAAATGTTTGAATCAAAAAACGTTATTACTGTAAACGAAAGAATTCTATATCCACCAATGTTTAATACACATGCAAATTTGCACTTCAGCCAACAAACAAAGGAAAACAAACAAGATTCGTTACTAATTCATCCAGCAATAAATAAAAGTCACACACAGAGATGTATTTTTTGTTATGGTCTGAAACTATTCAATTTTCTGCCAGCATAAGAAATATTTACAGTCTCGATAGATTCAAAAAATCAATCAGAACATTCATTATGTTCGATACTGAACTTCCCGATTCATTCGGCTGAACAGACACGATGTTCAGCAAACTCTTCATCATTCCCAATATTTGTCAATTCAGTAAATAATTATTCGAAATGTATATAGGTATATAGACATAGATTAAGATATTTAATAAGTGGTGATTACACAGCACAAAACAAGTACTATAGTTACTTAGGTGCATTCATCTTCACACTGAGGGTACTAAAACTGTATGTAAACTATATATGATGTTTGTCCACTACATTGATATTATCATCGGCTTAGAGTGGCGTGTTCAGCTGCCAATAATGAACCTCTAAAAGTAATTCTGAAATATTTCCTCAAAATAATTTATAGCCCAGAACGCATGCATTTATCCAACACAACAGCTATTCAATGAAGCACTCATTTTAGATAGAAATAAGCTACACTTTTTTATATAACAAGCTAAACTTGTTTGCAACGTGAAAACAAAAGTCAGTTATTCTCCATGAAATATGATCATCATACGAGATATAGAAAATATTCGCTTCCAAACTTTATTCACAGGTTCCGGAATCTATTACAAATATCAGTCGTATTTGTTAAATCAAAAAACATGAGCTGTGTCAAAAACTCAATAATACTACTTGGTAATTATAATTTCTTTCAACACCAAAAGTGAAAAAAACGAGTAGTGAAACAAAAAATATATTACTTTTAAGAGGAATTGTTAGGTATATTACTGATGTTATATATGTATCCGTGTATATTTGCTTCCAGAACAAATTATATCTAATGATGCATCTTTGGCAATTAATATTTTCATATACTGTTAAATGCTTTATTATTTTGATATTTCACTGTATAACACATTTTGTCATTAGTTCAGTCTCAAGGGTACTGTGGTAATTAATAAATGTGTTATTATTATTATTATATTATTAATACTATTATGAAGTGAATTAGGTATTTCCATAACAAGAGTTTTCTTTATAGGTAATGTTATTTGTATTCCTATTGCATATATATGTATATACTCGGAAAAATTGTTGTGATAAGCTTCAATCGCTTGTTTTTGAAATATATCAGTAAATATGTCAGCTGATTAACGGAAAAACAGATTTTTCAAACAGATTTTCTGCGTGCAGAATTATATTATATTAAAGGTTAATATCATATACAAGCTACAGGGTTCAGTGATCTTCTGATTTACTTTCAAAGTTTTGTTTTTGTAATTTATATCTTGGAAAATTTCTGTAAATGAACATTATTACATTATCATTATTATTAGTCTATGCAGATTGCCCTGAGCTACTCAACCTGCCTTCACCTGAAGGTGACTTTAACAGCAGTTATGAAGTCGGCTGCAACAACACATTGTGGTCCGTCTATTTCCAGACTCAACTCTATCAAAATCAAGCAAGTACAGTTACCTTGATCTGTTGCTCTAATTATACCGTCTACAATATGTAGAAGTGCGGTTGTAGAGCTATATCTCTCGCGAAAACCGAAGGTTTTGCAAAAATATATAGATACATAATAATATATTAAAGTATTCTCTGAAAATTCATGCCATAGAATTCATTCCAACTACAATTCGGACAAATTTTTCCCACGAGTTCTTCATAACTAAATATTTCTTCGGAGTATCACATATACATAAAAGTAATAGAAAAGTCAATTCGAGAGTTGAACTTCGAAATTCGTAGTCTATGAACGAGTCTCCGAGAATCCATTACATTAAATTGAGCGTTCGAAACCGCAAAGAAAAGAGCCGATCTTTGTGCAATTTCCTTCGCAAGCCATGTCCAACTTTCAGAATTTAAATCGTCATACTGAAAAGTATATTTCCTTTTTGATATCGCCACTTTTGCGATAAAATGGCGAAAAATTCGGTTTATTACACAGAGAATACTTTCCGTTGGTCGGAAGCCGAGTAGCAAGAGCTTCAAATTGAAAATATGTATGGCTTTTATTAGGGGGTTATTTGATCGGGCTTGACAGACTGATCTACTATAGGTGCCACAATTTTTTTCCATAATTATTCAATTCATACGCACAGAATAAATCAGAAACAGTTTCCCGAAAACGGATGAACATACAGTGTGTAACAACGAAAACTTAACAGAGCCGTTTTTGAATATAAAAAGTAAAATTTTTAAAAAAAGGTCGGACACGTTGATTTCTAATTAAAGGGAAACACCTTTTAGATTAATCAGATTTTTTGTAGTACGCACCCCCTCGGAGGGGTGCGTCCGACGACCCTTATTTAGATAGGGAAAGTAGGTCGAGTGGCACCTTGTTTTAAAGGTCTTTCGAATACTCAAATTGGCTGGCTGTGTAGCATGAACTTTAGACTTTAAATATCCCCACAAAAAGTAGTCCAGTGGAGTTAAATCTGGTGATCGGGCTGGCCATTCAATTAGACCTCTTCTACCAATCTATTGTGCTTCAAAATGATTATTCAAACAATTTCGAAACTGCTGAGCATAATGGGGTGGTGCACCGTCTCGTTGAAAATGGATAAATCCATTTTGACATCTTGGATCCTGTTCAATTATTTCAACTATACAAGGTTGTATTGCCTCTTCAAGAAGTTGTAAATAAAAATCACCGGTTAAATTTCCATCGATGAAAAGTGGACTCATAATATGATTGCCTAATATTCCGGCCCAGACATTCAACTCTTGGGGATGTTGGGTATGTATTTCTGCGTATTTTCTTGGGTTTTCATCCTACCCATATCGGCAATTGTGACGGTTCACGCAACCATTTAAATGAAATGAGCTTTCGTCCGAAAAACAGATGTTATAAAGCAGCTCGGGATTTTGCATTATTCTCTCACTCATGCCCCCACAAAACTCCTGTCTTCGGTCAAAATCATCCTCATTAAGTTCATGAACAAGTTTAATTTTGTAAGGATGGAATTTGTGGTTTTTAAGGATTCTCCATGCGCTCATATGGCTTATTCCGGCTATTGCTGATAAGCCTCTGGTACATAACCTGCGATTGGCGATGACTTGACCAACCACTCCAATCGCATTATCGTCATTCACTACCCTCCTCTGAACATTTCTTTTCTCATTTAAAACCGAACCTGTCTCCCTGAATTTTGTGACCTAATCCAGAACGTGAATTCTGCTTAGGTGTTTACCAGGGTTTTGCTCATTTAATAAAATTGATGTTCTATTAGCATTTTAGCCGTTGCCAAAAAATAAAGCAATAACTGAAATCCTTTCAGCAGTAGTGTAAGGCATTTTTAAACAAATAACAATACACGTTCCGTTTAAACAAAACAATCGAACGATGTACTAATGAAAACTGGAAGAAGAGGAGTGGGTATTGATTTTAAAAAAGGGATTTTATTTAACAAAAAACAGATAAGAAGAACTGCTCGATTTTTTTTTATTTAGGCATACAAGTTACCGAGTGGTCTGTCTAATGTATTATTAACATGGCAATTTCAACTTAAAATTATCTCAAAAACTAATTGTTACAAACATTTTCTTTTAACAGAGTTGTAAAGGTATTCGAAAGACCTTCAAAACAAGGTGCCACTCGACCTACTTTCCCTATCTAAATAAGGGTCGTTGGACGCACCCCTCCGAGGGGGTGCGTACTACAAAAAATCTGATTAGTCTGAAAGGTGTCCCCCTTTAATTAGAAATCGACTTGTCCGAGCTTTTTTTAAAAATCTTACGTTTTATATTCAAAAACGGCTCTGTTAAGTTTTCGTTGTTACACACTGTATATGTTCAGTGATGAATTAAAAACTCAGCATGAGGAGATAAAAGGTATGAGACTTAACTCACTTTGAATTTCAATTCAAATATTCTCAATATCTAATAAACAAGCAAATTAACAAGATTGATTTGCCTCTGCTGATTCTGATAAAAAAAATCATGAGCCTGAGATTATTGTGAAATCTACATTTCCCATTTCCCAAGTGAAGGACTTCAATTTGATTCTGTCAGTTTTGGTGACGATGACAGTACCTACCGATTTGAAAATAAACAAGGCACGGAAAATCGATGATGGTGGAAAACAGAAGCTCATAATGAACCCAAAATACTCAATATATTTCTATCTTCCCCACACTTAAAAAACTTTTCCAAATAGTTATTACCATTTCTTCTACGTGTGTCTGGAGTATTCAGTCAAATAATCCATGAAATCGATAAACAAAGAATTGTTCAATAGGGCAATGAAGGAGCCTAAAATAAACCTGAAATTATCACAAAATCAAAATTTCCAAGTAGTGAAGAATTTTGATCTCTTTCTCCGGGCAACAACTCACGAAAAGGTGGTGGAGGAACATACACCTCAAATGAGACCAAAATTGTCAATATATTTATATCTCTCCATCACTTGAATAATTTTTTCCGCTTCAAGCACACGTGGTAGAGTGCCTTAGTTAGTCACATGAATAATCACGTCGATCGTGAAACAAAAATTGCCCAATATAATGACGAAGGCGCCTAAAATTATTTGAAGATCAAAATTACCAAAAACATTAAGGAATTTCGATTTCACCTATTTTCAAAAACGAAATTAACACAAGGAATTTCTTTGATGGGAACAAATAGAAGCAAAAAATGACCTTTAATTTCTCGATTCTCTCTTCCATAGTGAACTTTTCGAAGAATAATTTCCTTTTTTATCGTTTGTGTCTGATAGATCAGGAGGTGGTAAAAGTTTTTGGTAATTCATGTCTTAGGGGAGTAGTTGTTTTCTGATAGGTGTCAGTCCATTAACCTACTGTGTAGGGAGTTGAGACTGGCCTGAACGAATTGTTCTTTGATAATTTGAAAAATATTCAATTTCAAC
Organism: Leptinotarsa decemlineata; assembly: GCF_000500325.1. NCBI lineage: Eukaryota > Metazoa > Arthropoda > Insecta > Coleoptera > Chrysomelidae > Leptinotarsa > Leptinotarsa decemlineata. Next base: position 56,340 of record NW_019291907.1, on the reverse strand, counting down.
ACCCCGTATCTCCGAAACGAAGCATTTTCGGACACAAGGTTATATAAATTTTTTTTCTTAAAATTGTCTCTGGAATACGTCACTTGAATATTTTAACGTACTTATATTACACCCTGTATGTTCGCTTCTCCAATCAGGTGGATGGCTCTTTTCGGGATGGAATTCAGCAGTTTCAGGGTATGAGAACAATACCCCAAAGAAGGTCTGATCTGAGCTTCATAACGCATCAAAAGTTGCTGAGGTGTCTTAAAGTTTTCTGGTTCGGAACAGTGTTTCAAGCTTTTGAGAAGCAGCCTTTGCAATTCCAGTCATATGATTGTGCCAAGACATATTGGTGTCCATTTTAACCCCCAACAAAATTATCGAAGTAGAAAGCATTATACACTGCACTGGAATTATGGCGAATATAATTTCGTCTCACTGTATTATAAACTGACCACGATTTACCTGCCATAGTTTTTCGAATTTTAAAAAATGACATGTTTGAGGGAGGTGTGGGAAGTATTTTGGACCGTCGGAAAAGTATGGCGTGGTGATTTTCGAACAAGATTAATAAAAAACAATTGTTTAAAAAAATCAGCCTAAGAAATAAATTTAAAAAAAGTATGGCAGGCCTAGAGACCCAACGGAGAAGTATGGCATATAATTTCAATTATTAATTCTGCAATTACGTCCACGCACCACCGGTAAGAACATACTTTTCCTTTCACTTATTACGTAAATGAACCCCCCTGTGAGGTAGTCACTCAAATCTTCAATTCAAACGGGGAGCAAAACATTTTTCAATATTGGAACGAACGAAACTAAAATGATTCCAAAATTTTGGTAATTCGCCATTCACAAAAAATATCTTGCATGTCTACTTTTATTTGAACTTTGAATCATTTTTATGTTTTCTCAGCATATAATAAAATCAGTCCCGTTTCAAAATTCATGTCTATTATGGGATTCTTCAACTTTGTTTCAAATGATAATATCTGAAGTTAGACAGTCACTTTGAAATGGCATCGACCAAGAAATTTGTCATTTTTCTTCGTAATTTTCAGTACGAAATATTGAATATAAACATTATACACCATGATTCAAACAGACGAACGGAAGTTACCTCATTCTCCGAGAGCAGATGTTCTAATTGCAAATTCTACTTCTGCGGCCGGTATTATGCCTTTGTGTCTTTGGGTACATCTGACCCCAATTATGATTTCCTTCACAAAATCTGCTTTGTTGAAGGCAAAATACGTAAATTTCTCTTTGTCGAGAAGTTCACTTTATTCAAATGAAATTAATAATAGTGGATGATAATCTAGAGTCTATTGTTAACAATGCAGAATCATTGGAACTGCTTCTGCTCATTGCAATCGCAACCGACTGGTTCTTTTTGATAATCCTTCCTTTCAATTGGGAAATCGACATTTTTTGGAAATTGGCAAAACTTTCTCAATAGAGATACATACGGTAGATCAATAAAAATGAAAACGATTTTTCACTGTTGGAGAAAACAATTCATTCGGATCCTTAGAATTTTTTTCTGAATTCCTTCAGCTGGTTGAGATCCAACCCTTGATTTTTAAATGGAAATAGGTGTCAAGCGATATCTCATTCAAAACTCATTATTCATCCTTTCAACATTTCCTTTTTTCCTAATTTTGATGCAGCAGATTGAAAAAAAGATTTTAAATTACCTGATAGTATTCATCAACATAAAACCAAAATTTTTGTATTGCCATTTCTGTGAAACAGGAGTCATTTTTGTAGGTAAAGTTTAATGTTTTGACAAATTGCCCTCGAGGTGGTATATCAAATACCATCAGAGAATGTTCAGATCACGATATGAGCAGATTCCTACGGGTGTAATTAAGGCGTTTTCACAAGTTTTGGGATGTTTTTGCGAATAATGCTATAATGTACTGTACTGACTCAAAATAGTAGCATCTGCTATTTCATTCTGAAGGTAAGAGGAGTTTCTTTTTGATGTCAAACAGATCCTGTCAAACCGATTCTTTTCTCATAGGTATTGGGTAATCCAAGCAAAATTATGAAGTGGTACTAATCTAAGAAATATAACAAAATTGAATGTGGAAGCTATCTTGAAGCTTCTAAAATTATGTACCGAGAAAATAATTTTCCAATTCGGAGAAGATTTTTATTAACTAGTTTTTGGAATAGCTCAAAGTTATGGTGGAGATAAATTAACGTTATGGAGCACAACCGACATGACCTCAACACTATCTTGAAGCTTCTAAAATTATGTACCGATAAAATAATTTTTCAATTCGGAGAAGATTTTTATTAACTAGTTTTTGGAATAGCTCAAAGTTATGGTGGAGATAAATTAACGTTATGAAGCACAACCGACATTACACAACCGACACTTTCTTGAATTATTTGAATACAAAAGAATCTTTTCTTCTCAGGGATAGAACACAAGCAACTACACGAAAATCCTCAAGACGGTCTAAGGGCGGTCCTTGTGCGAAAGAAACGATTCACGTTGGATTCGAATCGCGGAGGATTAGTATTTGGAAAAACGTTCCCAGTAAGTTCATTTCACATAAACGTAGTTCTCAAAATGAAAGAGTTCCTAAACAATAAGTTCGATGTCTACTGAGTTGAACGTTCAAACAATGAGCAGCCATAGTCTGTCACGTATTACTGATATATGCCGCTCTTGGTAGAATCAAATGCACCAAGTCACTTGAACACCTCCCGTGAAAGTATCTATGAGAGAAAGATAAATCTCCAACCATCGTTGTTCCAGACTATCAAGTTTGCAAGTGACGTGTCTCCAATCAGGCGGATGGCTCTTTTTTGGATGAAATCCAGCATCTCCAAGGTATGTTTAGGAGCGGAGCTCAATACATGTGAATAATACTTTGATCTGAGCTTTATACAGCATCAAAAGTTGCTGAGGTGTTTAGAGTTTTCTGGTTCTACGAAAAAATTCACGTTGGAAAGGGAAATTCATATTAAACTTCATTTTCCTTATGTTCGTATAATAAAGCTGAGACAGTTCTCAATTTAGTTCATAATATGAAAGAGAAAATAAGTATTATCATAACTGTTTTGGAAGAAAACGAGTATCCGAAAAGCTTTCAATGGAATTGGTAAACAAAAAACATACAGTACACAATCTACACAAACCCAACGAAAAGACATACGCCTCACAACTGGAGTCATACCTAATCTTTTTTGTTTGTGCAGAAAATTAAAACGAATTGGTTATAGGTATGATGTAGCAACAATTTTTAGAACCACCAACATATTAAGATCTCTTCTGACACAAAATAAACTTCAAAATACAGTTACAAAATCGGAGGAGTATATTTACAGTATACCTTGTCCCTGTAAATATACGAAGAAAAAGCAAATAACAGGATCGGGGATAGCGGAGCATATTCTGAAATCAACTTGTGAACACTCAACTTCAGGAAAAATGACAAAACTCCTAGAATCTGCATATATATAGGGTCTTCCGAACTTTGACAATTGGTAACGGTCGTCTTGTTGAAGCTACATTTGTAAAATCATCTGTCATTTATTCAGTCTCTTTTGTCAAATTACCATGGACGGATATATCATTCAACAACACGTGCAAATAATCAAATCGTTTCATCAAAATGGGTATTCGAACAACGTACCGCGCGCTTCGCCCACCGCCATAATCGTCCTACCAAAAGTACTATTCGCAATGTGGTGGATAAATTTGAGACCACTGGATAAGTAAAGACCGACCAACACCCGTACGTCGACGAAACGCGAGATATGTCGAAAACATTGCCGCTGTCTGTGAGAGTGTACAGGAAAATCCGAGGCAGTCGATGTAGCGTCGCTCACAAGAACTCGGCCTCTTGCAGGCCACAACTTGGCAAATTTTGCGTCATGACTTGGGCCTGCACCAGTACAAAATTCAACTGACCCAGGAACTGAAGGTGAACGACCATAAACAACGACGTGTGTTTGCTGAATGGGATCTGGAGCAGTTGGAAACTGCCCCTTATTTCCATCGAAAAATCAACTTCAGCGATGAGGCCCATTTCTGGATGAATGGGTACGTGAACAACAAAATTGTGGAATTTGGAACGATATCAATCCACGATAAGATCCATGAGCGTCCACTGCATCCCGGAAAAGTCACTGTCCACAAGAAAGGGTCATGGAGTCCTTAATGTTTTGTATTACACATCTTGTATGAAAAGTTCTCGAGTAAACCTCTACGTACATTTAACTTGGCAGACTTGTCAGATAGAAAGTTGCAGTACCAACATGAATCCATATGTATACAAAATATATTTTGATCAGAGAATCAAGAAATGATGAGCAATCCCGAAAAGTTATGAAGAAGGAATACACATAACTGAAGTTTTTTGTTGTTCGACATTTCGAATAGCTTTGAAGATATTTTCAAGACCTGAAAAATATGGCTACACTGATGTCTCGAGTTGTGTACTCCTCAGGTAGTGATACATAAGTGATATCTGAGATGACGCCAATTACCTGATACCTGAATTACCTGTTATGAAGAATTAGGCAAATTGAGACATCAGTGCAACTATACCTTCTAGTACTTGAAAATAGCTTCACAGCCGAAGCCGAAACTTCGAACAAATAAAAACTCAGAATACACTACACACATACAAATATACAAGCAAACATTTTCAGTTTTCTTGTGAATCAGTCAAATTGTAGAACATATTCATATGTTCACCAATATACAAGTTTCATTTATTAAATTTAATCTTTGTCATATCTGAACATATGACTTATTCATGAGTCTGGATCTGATCTCTAAGAGTAACTGAGGGTAAGATTTGTTGAACATTTCATTTATCCCATAGTGAATACTTTCATTTATCGAAAACTTTATTGCCATCGAAAAACATGATGAGATTCCAAATGAATCCAAAATATTTTTATGAGGTTTGGATTAGCTTACAGGTTCATAATTATTGAAGAAAATGATTATTTCATATATCCATAACTTGATATGTTCAGTTTCACAGAAAGAATCTACAAATGTATTCATACAAATAGAAGCAAAAAATGACCTTTAATTTCTCGATTCTCTCTTCCATAGTGAACTTTTCGAAGAATAATTTCCTTTTTTATCGTTTGTGTCTGATAGATCAGGAGGTGGTAAAAGTTTTTGGTAATTCATGTCTTACAGTATGGCGTTTTTAGGGGGTTCATATACCTACGTGATAAGTGAAAGGAAAATTATGTTCTGACCGGTGGTGCGCGGGACGCAATTTCAGAATAATTAATTGAAATTGCTCGAAAATTCGGAGTTGTCAAACAATTTCTTTCACAAAATTTACTCCGAATTATTAGTATTTCAACAAAAAAAGAATCTGGCGCTCACTAAATGTTTTTTAATAATCTTTCATGAAAGTCACCACGCCATACCATTTTGACAGTCCAGTCCAGTTCATACCCACTCAAACATGTCATTTTTCAAAATTCTAAAATATATTTCTTTCACCTTATAATTTGGTCTAGTAGTTAATTTTGTGTTAAGAAATATAATTGTATGCAATATTCAAACAAGTTCTTACAGTATGGCACCATTTTTTTTCAATTGGACATGTGACTAAGGTAATACTAAATCTTAAAAGTTATATGTAGGGACATTCTTGTTTGAATCAATAACGTGTTATGTCGTTTAAAATTTTTCATTCATTCCTTATTCGCTTACGTGTATCTCAGTACAATTTTTGAGATTTTCAGTGAACATTTTTTGTATAATACATATATACTTCGAAGAAATTGAAAAAAAAATCAATTTCTTCGACCCGTCACAGTGACGTACCCTCTTAACGATATTAAAAATAATTTTTTTAAACAAATCGACAAATCGTGCGTATCACGGTCTTTCGTACCATAGTCACAGTATGGCGTATTTTTTTAAATTCATATTCGTATAGGAACAATCTGATTTCATTTATTCCCTACTGTGAAAAGTAATTTTACTGTTTTTTATCGACCTTTTTTGGGTAATGGTTACCTTCCACAATCTGAAAAAATATAAAAATTATAATGGAGAACTTTATACAAGTGTAGAGGGGCAAACTTTTTAGTTTACCCCGATAAGTTACTGCGTAAAAATCAAAGTATTTTAATTATAATCATATTTCAAAACTTCTTTGACATCTGTCGAAGAAGTAAAGAAATAAGCTCTCAAAACAGGAATAACTTCATATTTATTCGAATTTTTATCCATTTCTGAAGACGGAGGCAGATTTTTTCTCAAAATTAATCTTTCATTTCCACCTTAGGTTGTTTCGAAGATTATAAGGAATATATATTCATTATTTGAAGTTAGTGAAAATTGAACAAAAAACAGTTATATCACAATCATATCAAACACAATATTGAGTCAAAAATACATATTTGAGTCTTTGCGTGGTGATCTCAAGAAATAATGAATCCGATGAATCATGAAGAATTACTGAGTTTAACGGAAAAATAGCCTGAGCCCTTTTTTGTTCCAAGATTTGTTGGAAATACGAAAAAATTCAATGAGATTGTCTGAAGTCGAACAACACCTTGTGTTTCATGAACATATACTGAGACCTCATTGAAAGAAAGCTCATTCAACAAGATGAAATCAGATTTTCAATATATCTGCCGAAATTTTCCAATTTGTCTCTCCTTTCTCAGGAATCGAAAGATCTGACCTGAATTTTGAGTATCCGGGTTTTACTTAGCCAATTAATGGTCGATATGTGCCTGAGTTTGGGAATAAATCAAGGAATAAGAAAAGCGGAGAAAGTTTACAACCTCATTTGAATAAACCTGTAATAAATGAAATTACCTGTGCGTGTGTACCACATTTAAAAAAATATTCAGTAAAAATGTTGTTACTGTAGCTTCGTCCTACAAGGATATCGTCAAACAAATACAATAAACTGAAAATAAATTATAATGGTAGACCCTATATATCTACTGTATATACCATTTCACTTTCTTACTTCTTGAAAGTGATCAAGCAACAACATTTTAATTATCAATTACCACGACAGAATGTAAATCATATACTGTTATATGGAAACTTATCTATCTGACGTGTCCATTCCTTATCCTCATTTCTTTCCCCTGAATCCAAATCCCCAAAGGCCAAGGAGCAATATGGAATATTCCCATGCAATATTCGTTTATTTATGTGCGTCAGTATTGTATTCTACAAGACAATCACTAGTGTATCGTTCAGAAAGCGACCAATTTATTGGAAAAATGGCACATAAATTCGACATTGTACAGAAAATGGAATCCTACGGAAACGTTTCGATCACTGACAGATCTTTTATCTCCGTCGCCATTTACCATTGTGGCTGAATGTAATAAAAAGAAAATCGAATTATTTCACAGCATCTCGTTTCAAGATCTATTCGATATTATCATTCATGGAAATGAGAATATGTATTATACTTCCAATATTATGAATTTCGAAAATTCTATGGAACTGGTAATCGTATTATCCCGATGTAGATAATTTCTCGCTATTTTTCGGAATCGATATTTTTTGAAGATCCATCAAAGATTATTTTGACATTTTTCATTTCAACGAAAACCTTCACTTGAGCCCAAACGAGTTCAGTGTGAGGTTCACAATGATGAGGGATTAGACGTAGAATGATAATATTTCGTTTCTGTGCCATTTAGTCGTCTACATATTTCGTGAACAAAAGTTCTTTTCAAATCTGTTTGAAAGAATCTGTTTTTCCGTTAATCAGCTGTCGCCCCCATACGAACGACAACTCTCAGAAGTTGTGAAACTTGTGCGAGCTAAGGACTAACGAGGCCTTACCTTTCAACGTGTGATTCCTAACACAAATAGTCCATGCATTAGTTGGTTCCTTCAAATTTTCTGGAATGATAATCTGCATCATCCGTCACAATCATCGAATTGAGTGGAACGAGGTCCAATGTTTGTTCAAAATATTGTTTAAACACATCGCCCTTCATGTCTTTATGATAATCGCCAGAATGCGTCGACTCAAACATCAATAAACCGCCCTCAACAAAAATCATCAACTCTTCCAATATGGGAAATAATAAGTTGCATTTCTTTTCTGAAGGCGACTTCAATCCGGTAAACCAGCCTTCTAAAAATATTTGTCGTGAACTTTTAATATCCTTTGAAATTTACGAAAAAACCTGATTTCTTGAGGATATCTAATTTGAGTAGCATATGACAAAAGAAGAGAAGCTGTTTTTCACTCATTTCTCAAGCACAAATTCACTGCGTGATGAACGTTTGAATACATTTATTATTGGAAAAAGCTTCCATTGGTTTCACTCTGGATCATAAATATTATGTTCTCATTATGACAGTGAAATTACTGCTTTCATTGTTGATAGACGAATATTTTATATTCTTACGTTTATGTTACATGGAACTTCCAATGCAAGTTTCTGGTGTGACAAAATCAAAAAAGGCTTTGCAACTAACCGCCTTGAGGGCTTCGTTTATCTTTGATATTCAAGAATTGTATTCTCTGTCGATCCCATAGATAGCATCTTGGTAGGAGAAATTTTATCGTTCATTTTCACTAAGGCTTGTTTCTTAGGAACAGTCAAGTTCAGTTGGTCAAGTTGAGTATCTGTGGTAGGTCGGAACAGCGCCTATCTGGTGTTGAATCATAAATGCGTTGTACTTGGGCTCTAGATTGTAACTAATAGCTTTACAGTGGAGGACAGAGATTGAATGTCTTCGGCGGTCGATGTCGAAGCTTGGCTTGGCAACTGACCACCATCGAGAGCCTCGTTAATCTTTGATATATATATTCAAGGACTGAGTTCTCTGTGGATCCCGTAGATAGTTTCTTCGTAGGAGGGGATGTCATCGCCCTCACTAACCTAGGCTTGTCCCATAAGGACAGTTGAGTTTAGCAATGCATTCATGGTTCAGCCTAGGACTACTGATGATACCAATCGTCGAAACAGCGCTGTCTGGCGTTGAATCATAAATGTATCTATTATTTCTACATGTTTCCAGAGAAAAAATTGTGGTGGAAAATTTTTATTGTTTCAATATTCTCAAAGCACCTGTTACTTCTCCACTTACACTCACAATTCAAGAGAAGGTTGAAAATGCACATAATGGGCGAGTGATTTTGATTTGATTTGATTGTTATTTCTTGAGTTCAATAACTTTATTACTACTATCCAAGGTTTTTGAAGTGTTGTGTTTGTTGTTTTATATCTGTATCAATATCTTTGTCTTACCTTTGTTGCCCACCTATGTGTAGATATTTCATATGAGTGGTTTGAGTTTATTATTTGTGATTGTATTCATATATATGTATATATTTGTATTTCATTGCTTGAATATTTTTTCATTAACCTAATGATAGTTAGGATCAAATATATTGTATATTAGCTTATCCCTACTTAATATTATAAATGCGAATGTAAGTTTGTTTGTTACGATTTCACGCGAAAACTACTTAACCAATCATCATGAAATTTTGTACACATGTTCTTGTAGCTATTAGAAGTAACATAGGATACTTTTCATTATTATATTTTTTATGTTAGATACAAAAATGTTTTGTCAAAAAAATTTCAAAATCTAGTTACTTTAACGTCATATAGTTCTCATATTGATATTTCTATTGTAATGACACTTATTTATTGGCATAAATGCGAGCGAATCCGCAGGTAAAAGCTAGTGCTGAATAAAGGAATTAATAACTCATCATGCTCAATGGAATTGTCATTGAAAGAATTTGGAATTATTCAGTAATTTACCAAAATACCAAGATCTGGGTCCTAATTGAAGTACATGAAGTTAAGAAAGATAAAGCCGGTTGAAAATGTTCATTTTTGAAATTGTTAATCCATCTTAATAAACCCAATTCAACTTTCTGCTCAGCTCTCAATTGATTTATAAGTATTTAATATTCCCACTCACTGCAACCCTTAATTAGTCTTGTATTATTCAAGACTCCCTACACCAGAGAGATGCTGGGGTGATATAAAATGGTCTCGCTGAGCCTTTCAACTTGCCAAAGACGAACACAAGACCGAGCTGGAAATTCTCGAAGATTATTATTTTGAGTAGGGAGTGACTCAATAAAGAACTTGGGTATGGACTAGTGGCGTCCTGTATCCAAACAAGTACTAATGGCAAAGATGGTGTGAAATGAAAAGTTAATTAGGGGTCGGAAAAGGGATTCAGAAATTAGAAAATGTTTTGGTTCAACACAACAGAGTTGTAATAAACGTTTGAACTCATTACATGAATTGTTGATTTTTATATTTCTGTATATTTTCTGTAATAATAGCTAGAACACTGATAAATACAAGATCAACAATTTTCGCAAGCACGTCTCTTGAGAAATATTTTCTTAAATTATGAATTTGCTGTTGATATGTGACATCATGATATTTGTGAAGTTACATTAGAAAAGAAAACCTTTTTCCTACGCTATGCCGAAAATATAGTTTTTTGCGTCAGTCCAAAAAATAAATTACTTTTGATAGTAATCCAAAAAATGAATTAATTTTGATACTAGTGCAAAAAGTTATTTGACCTGTGCTATAATATTGTTCGCTTTTATACAGTTAAATTTATCTCAATGTATGCACTATTTTGCCTATAAACCAAATGGGCAATCCTGAATCTATCTAGCCACACTTGTGAAAAAATGACCGAAAACGTCGATTTTGCTATTGATCTGAAGAATTTCATACCGGTCGTGAGTTCTTCAGTGATGCATCTCGTGGAGGGCGACCATGAGGCCTGAGTATTCATTATATAACATAGACATGTGGGAAAAATCTGGAAATTGAAAAAAGCTGGTTGATTTTCTACTTCTCGGTCATCAAACATTCCTACAGAAAGGAAAAAAATAACTACAATATCAACATCGAATTACACTTAGGAAAAAATCATTTAGAAACAACCAGTTCATTTTGAACATTACACATAAATAACTTTTTTCATTCATTTTAGTAGAAAGCTGAGGTGCATTTTTCTAAAAAAATTGGTCACTTTCAGGAATATTTCTTTAACAATTCATATGGACAATCATTCTTGAATTTCAGAGAGTGGAATTGTCAAAAGAAAGTGACAAAAATGGGAAATGGTTCGCGTTCATCCGACTTGAAAAATAATTTCTGAAATGGTTCGAGAAAAATAGTAACTTGTGAAAATTATACTGATTGCAATATTTTGTTGCCATGGAATCAGCTAATATACAGGGTGGGGCACCGAAAACGAAACAGATCGAATATCTTCAAAATACATGTGTTCCGAAAAAAATGCAAAAACGCGTCGATTTGTAAATCAAGGGAGACATCTTCCAATCATAACCTCAACTGTCATTTCTCTTCCTCCACCACTCGGTGACTATTACCCAAACAATTTGAATAGGGAAAGTAGTTCATATTTTATTTGAAAGATAATGTGAACATTTCACGAAAAAAGAACAAAAATTGAAAAAATTACATAACTTGAAAATTGGAAAATTGTGCATAAATTTAACTAAGATCATTCCAAACTACATTGATTCATAGTATAGGCGGAAGTCAATTGTTATTCCAACGGTAAGAATGTCATCAAATAACTTCAGAAATGCCCAAAAACGTCAGACGGCGTTTCAAGAATATTTTATACTCATTTATTGCAGTTCATGGCGAACACTTTGAGCATCTACTGTGAATTAAAGTAGTTTGCGGTGATTGAATTATGTAAATTTTTCAATGTTTATTTTTTTTTCTTGAATTGTTCACATTGCCTTTCAAATAAAATGTGAATTGAAAAACGAAACAGTTGTTTTTCCTGCAATAGAACGCCAAAATGAAAAGTTAAGTAGCGAACACTCACATGTCTGAATTCCTTATGGAATTACCTTTTCAATTTTGTGTCACCTTCAGTACTTTCCCTAATCAAATTGTATGAGTGAACAAGGAGTGGGGAGAGAAGTATGACAGTTGAGGTAACGATAAGATTTGTCCCCCTTGGATTTAAAATTGACGTGTTTTTGCATTATGCATGGCATATTGCAAATATGCAATATCCATATTGGATTACAAATCGACGTGTTTTTGCATTTGTTTCTGAACACATGTGTTTTGGAGATATTCGATCTGTTTCGTTTTCGGTGCCCCACCCTGTATAAAAAATCTCGTGGCATGGTGTTCGTCGTTGCATTTTTCCAAATTGGTTGGACCGATTTCTATGTTCCAGGAAATTTTTACCTTTCATTTAGCTAATCACTCAAATATTATCGGCAGTCATCAGATCCAACATAGTCTCTTCAATTCTGAAGAAGTTCATTCTAAAATTAATTTATTTTTGCCCAAAGTAATTCATATCATATTGAAACAATTCTTGATCATAGGATTTCATAACTTGAAACTGATTCAAGTCAAACCCTGAGCAACGTCCTCACAGTGAAATGTAATGTAATGTTAAAAAATCAAACTATTTCAACATCACTGTGGATAACAATATAAATGAGTGGATTTCTGTCAAATAGATTTGAAAAAAAAACGATTCATCGAGAGGAAACTGCGTAATACATTGAACTTTTTCTGATTTTGCAAACAGTGAACGTTTTTTTTCTTAGATAAATATCAATGAAATGCATTTTTCGGACTACTTATAAACAGAACAGAACACTTTTCTTCCAGATAAATATATTGAATTACGTAGTAGATAAATTATTATCGGAGTGAACTAGAAGTGAAGTTTTTCCTTTCTACACCGATATGAACTTCACCATTAAGTTTTTTTCATTCATTATCCAAAAGGGTTGAAGGAAAACACAATTGTCTCATAAACTACTACTTATGATTCGATCTTCGCAAACTTTATTTTCAAGAATATATCACATATATCACGACATGTTTCGATATCACAGTAGCTTTTTTGTAGTGAATGACATACTGAAAGTTTATAATATTACATACTCTAATTTTTGGTCAAACTGACCGAACATTCAGGAATCGCATTCAGAAACATCAACATACTTAAATGATCTTTCAGAAAAAAATCATATCTCATATCATAACGGAGATTTCGAAATTTTATACATAGAAAATGAAGGTTTGAAGCTAAATTACTTGGAAGCAATGGAAATTAATGAAATTATTGGAAAAAATTAATCTAACTGAATGACCCATTTGATTTAAATATATCACTATTACTGAACTTGTTTTTTAGAAAACGTCATTGTATTATTGATTGGAATTGATACAATATGCTCTAGGTAATCATATTTTGAGGATTTACCTTACGTATATAAAAGATGAGTAGCTGCTTTAGGTAATTATGATCTAAGAAGTTCCTGAGTGGGTATCTCTTATGATTACGTGGGGTATATGAAAATAAGAGTAGGTATGTCATTTACTACGATGAAGCTACTGTGAACATGTTGTGATATATGTGATATATTTTTTGAAAATAAAGTTCGTGAAGATCAAATTGTAAGCTTTAGTTTTCTAAATCACTATGGATCTTCAACAAGTGACGGCCAAATCAATCAGAAATGAAATACAATTGTCATTCAACATTATGCAAAAATTTTCTTTCAATATCAGTCGGGTATAGTAATAATTGTGATAATTCAATACTCCTTTCAACCTAAAGTATAGTTTTGTGTCTTTTAAACCAAGCTTAAGTTGAAATGAATGACAAGACTTCCTACTAGAAATGAAAAACGTATCAGCAACTCCCAATCACATATAATAATTCAATGAACTATGGAAATCAAATGAGTTTCTATATTCTCGTTAATGATGGAATTCACTTGATTATCCAAAAGTAAGGTTATGATTGTTCGAACTGCACCTGTTTTTGTGGAATACGAAATACAGTTTATTATTGAATCAATGGGTATCCAGTTGATCAGGTGATAATGTTTACTCTGTGAATGTTGAGATTGGACATCGCTATTTTCACTTTTACCGTGTGCTTCATACAAAAATGAATTATTATTTTTTTTGGAACAAAACACTTGAGAAATGGAAAAAATATATACGTTGGAAATAATTTTTTATGAATGTATTTGATTGAATTGAAGTATACGAATATATGATATTTCCCTATATATTATGTCATTGCGACCGCTTCACCTCTTTGACTGACAGTCATAAACCATATATTTTCAGCGTTATATGTAACCAAAACTGTCCACTGACTATATTTCTGAAACCTCTTGAGAGATATTCCTTTTGGAGCATAGTAGTGTTTTAATTTATTTGGAACCTAAAAAACTTTGACAAATAATAATATTCCCAGTTAACTAGTTTTGATCCAATAATTTTTCTGATAAAAGGTTGGTTGGGTAACAGGATCAATTTTTTCTTAAAAAAACAATTGTTTCCTTGCTGACGTTTCAAATTCAATTAAATTCTTCTTCAGGGCTCGAAAAGTAGTTTTTTCATGTTGATTATATTAGGTTCTATTTCAAAAACCATCAGACATATTAGATACATGATAAAAAAAACATTGCAACAACCAAGTTTCCGAAACAACACCAACACAAAACGACATGAAACAAACGAAATTAATATCTCCCCTGAATATCCAAACAGTCTGCACGAAACACCATATTTACGCGCCTCACTCAGTTATGGCAGATGCTTTATTGGCATTTTTGATTGCTATATCCCTATCTCTTGTTTATAAGTAAACGGTCATATAAGGCGGAAACAGCATCTGCGCTAAATAAAAAGACACCCTGGGCAGCTTCTATGTTCATAAAAGCGTCGTCGGATAACCTCCCATTTACACGTCTTGTTATATTTAATGAAAGAAATAGCGAATCCTTGACATCTCATTTTCCATATTGGAGTTTTTGGCCCTTTATTCTCCCTTCGTAGACACATTCTAATACGACGCTGTGCGTGTTCTTCGTTATTATTCAACGGGGTTCGGGAGTTTTGTATATGTTCCTATGGTAATGAAGCTGCTGATACTACCAGACCGCTGCGTTCAACACGTAATCCCCGAATGTACGTGAAACACTCACGGTTTATTAGAGTTTATGGGGATTTGGCAAGAAAGGTCGATGGATCGACTGAATTTCGGATGAAAATCCCTCAGTAGAGGAGATTTGAAAGTTCACACCTGTGGGTAGAGGTTTTCGAAGTGGCCACTGAAAGATAAAGGTGACATTTCATAATATTCGAGTTTGGAATCACCGGTACTTTGATTTCTATCAGTCAAAATAATTCATAATTACGTCACATGTATTTTCAAGAAAACAATGATAATTATAATTGCGATTAAATGTGTCGTTCATAATTTCAACAAACTTCATGTGAGAATCATCATCGTTTAGTTAGTTCTTGATGAAGCTTAATTTTGTGAAGATGGTATCCAATAGGACTTGCACGTTTCTCCAGTTTTATCCATATGTTTCTGTTCAAATCTATTTTTTCATCAACTACCTGTCGCCTCCCTATGAACGAGAACCATGAGAAGTAGAAACTTATGCGAAGTATACTGTGCTTCCTAATAGTAAAGAGTAAATGCTCATTATTAATGCAGAATGCAGAATGCATTATTAATGCAGAATGCAGAGTGTTCGAACAAGTCTTTGTGGGTCACAAACATTTTGTGATAGTTCAGTCCATTTCATCTACATTCCTTGTAATATCTCCAACCTCCTTTTTATTGTAAATCAGCGACTCATTGGAAGAAAAACAAGAATCCAATATGATTTGCTGACAACAGCACACTTGTCTCTTCATTCAATTTGGATTCCAGGACATTGGCTGCAGATGCAGATGTCAAGACAGACAATTCCGCTTTATGCTTCGATAACTTTGTTGGAGGTTATAATGGACACCAATGTGTTTTGGCAGTGTCATGTCATTGGAATTGCAAAGGCTGCTTCTCAAAAGCTTGGAACACTGTTCGGAACCAGAAAACTGTATACACCTCAGCAACTTTTGATGATTTATAAAGCTCAGATCAGACCTTCTTTGGAGTATTGTTCTCATGTATGCATCTAGCCGGGAGAAAGAACCTTTTTCCCCAGATGTGTCAGAGTATGTTCCGTCCCATGATGGTTAGACAATAATTATTTTATTCTTCCACTTCAGCTGATTGATCTATTGGTTTTCAGAAAATGGTGGTTCCGAAAAAGATTGCTGGCAAGAAGAAGATGAATTAAATGAAATTCCCGCAGAAAGTGTTCGTGATATTATTCAGCCAAGTACAAGTTCGCCTTTGGAGCTCCGCCGCTAATCATACCCTGAAGTTGCTGGATTCCATTCAGAAAAGAGCAATCCGACTGATTGGAGAAGCGAACATCACTTTCAACTTTGATAGTCTGAAACATCGAAGAAAAGTTGGACTTGGCACATTTGATTCCACCAAGAGCAGTACATATCATCGTTTTGAGGTTGAACTCAGTACAACTCGAACTGTTCAAGAACTCTTTCATTTGGACAACTACGTTCGTGTGGAATAAACTTCCTGNGCCCTTGGTGATCATAACAAACAAGTGGAATTTGTAAGCAGAAATGTAGAAAGAATGTCCAAAAAGTATGTTCTGCTGCAGAAAATTGAAACATCCAGGCGTCACTGGACTTATAGGTACTCATTTTGTATCGATGGCAAAAAAATTCAGATATGTAAAAAGATGTTTGTCGATACTTTAGATATAACTGATAAATGGATCACTACTATTCACAAGAAAATTGATATGCAGGAATTTAGTTGCGCTGTGCTTGACGACAGACGTGGGCATCATACTAATCGGCCACATCACATTTCTGAAGATGTCGAAGCTACTGTCAGGGCTCATATTTTGCAAATACCATCAGTGGATTTCCATTATGTTCGGGCTAGAACAGAAAAGAAATATTTTGAGGAAACTTTGACATTTCCAAAATTGTATAAGCTCTATAAAGAGTGGATGCAGGAAAAAGCATATGAACCGGCACTGACAGCTACCGAAAGACAGTATCGAGAGATATTTTATAACGAGTACAACATTGGCTTTTTTAAGGCAAAAAAAGATCAATGCCCAACATGCGACATATATGCCAGAGCTTCGACCGAAGAAAAAGAAGCCTTAGAAGAAGAATATACAACTCACATAGCGTCTAAATTTGTGGTCAGGGAATTGAAGTCAGAGCATTTTAAGGACTTGATGAATAAACAAAACAATTTTGATGTTGGTGTAGATAGTAATAAAATCAAATGGAATAAAGTCAGATGTTTAAAAATAGAAAAGGAAACCCCCAACCTGATACCGGTGCACTATGATTTGTTATCTAATTTCGGTTGCTCGGTGCACTGTTTTTTTTTTGTTTTTTCTCTATGAGAACATGAGAGGTATCGCAATCCATATGAGTATGGCCTGGAATGAGTAATTTGTGGTTTATCTCCTGTAGGCTTATGGAATTTTGAAGAGATACCCAGCACATAACAACAATATTGATATTTTTGTTTTGGCCAGGGCATGAATCGGATTACATTGTTACAGATTCTTCCGTAGACTCAAGAATGTTGGTGAAATAGTGATACAAACATGATCCAATTTCGTTTGCTCACTTTTTCTGTTTTGAATAAAATAACTAGACATTTTATTTCTGTTGTAATGTACTTTCACTCAGTTTTTGTCACTGACTGACTCAGATAACCCTTTCGTCATCCTCGTGGAACTGAATCCCAGTTGAATCTGCTATCTTTTTGCAATAATATTGTTATTGGAGCTACCTACTACGGTAGAAAAGTTCGGAATGAATCGTCAATACCACGATGCCATTCCAACTATGGCCCCAACTTCCGATACCGACTCTGCTATTGGAATCTGTATAATTGCTTCAACCTTCTCAGAGTCGACCGTAAAGCCCGAGGTATTTACAACATAACAAAGGTATTTCAATTCTGGCTTATAGAAATTACATTGGGTCTAGTTCAATTTCGAGTCTGCTTATAGAATGGGACTGTATTTAGAAAATTGATCTATGGAAATGAACTTTAAATGTTCAAGCCAGTCTCGGATATACCTACCGAGTAGGTTGAATGGACTGACGCCTATCAGAAAACAACTACTTCCCTAGCTAATACCAAAAAGGGCGTTGGATTATATACGACAGGCGTCAGTGCAGGAATCTTCACAGAAAATATCCTGCATATACAATTGGCAATACAACTGAAAGGGTCGACTTTCGATTTTGGAACGAGCACACTTGCAGTCCGGTTTCGGGCTCATTAGCCACTCATCAGTGCAAGATAGTGGCCATCATCGACCTACAGTCAATGATATTCCATAATTCAAAATAGAAATTCTTTCAGAGTATTTCATTCCTCTTCCTAAGTTAGAGCGAACAACAAAAAGTCACTCCATCTAGTGAACGAGGTACTAACCCAACGATTATGGACATACAGGATTGCTTACTTACATATATCGCCACGTTGAACAAGCGCCGAGCAGATGTGACGTAACACTGGTGACACTTTCAGTAGCTGTCATAAGACTGTGTCTTATTTTAACATAATTTTTTATTTAACTATACCAATTAGGTTTTTGAAACATTGAGTTTTTTATTGAGAAAGTCGTATTTTTGTGTGCTTTTGGACATTTTTCAAACTAGTGTAACGAGTAGATGCCATTTAAGGAGAATGAACTTTTTTTTGTTTTTTGAACATTTTCAAATAAAACTAAGGTAAAAATTGGAGATATCCATATTTCTGTGAGTAATAGCAATAATATAATTATCTAACCTTGTGATTTTAAGTTTAAATGCTTGGTCGTATTTGTGCAGTGTCAAGTTGCAAAAGCAATCAGTTGACTTTTAAGAAAAGTTTTGTTACTGATGTAATATTTCACCCTTTTCCTATTGCTGAAGA
This sequence comes from Leptinotarsa decemlineata, assembly GCF_000500325.1. Lineage (NCBI taxonomy): Eukaryota > Metazoa > Arthropoda > Insecta > Coleoptera > Chrysomelidae > Leptinotarsa > Leptinotarsa decemlineata. The sequence continues at coordinate 37,520 of NW_019291907.1, read as the reverse complement.
TATGGTTTCCAAAACTTTGCAAAAAGAATGGATTAGTCGCTGCAAGAGAGGGGATAAATTCACTCTCAAAAATGGATATTTGTTTGTTCCAAACATTTTACAGAAAATGATTATGAACGAAACCTTGAAAAAGATTTGTTATGTGAAAACTAATTCTATCAATTCACTGCTTGAAATAAAGATGGTTTTTTCATAGGTTTGCCTTTGCGTCGTGAATTAAAGAAAAACTGCAAAAGGAGAAAATTTTCCTTCAAATATTATTTTTGAATTTTGCAAACTGAGGACATTCATCAGAATGACATATAATAACTTGGAGGCTGACAAAAATAGGTCACTTAAAAGAAAAAATGTAAACGATTATGATAATAGAAAAAACATCGAAAATTAAATAAAGTAATATATCAATCCTTCAAATTTATTTTTCTACATTCATGCAAAAAAAATATATTCAGTGAATGAAGTTGTTTCCTTTTGCTCTCATGATATATGATATGATATATTGAATTGTAGATTTATCAATTTCATCATTTATAGAACAAAGTTTAAGTTAAATTATTCTATCTGAATTTCTCATTTCCTTAATTACACCTATAAACAATTTATCACTCATATATATTTTTGATTATTAGGCGTTTATTATAAAAGATTAATAATATTTTGATGAGGGATTCACATGAAATTTAATTCAAAAGTGCAGTACCGAATCAATCCAGAGTCACCACTGTTACGTCACGAAATCACGTGACGCAAAACAACATCGCAAAAGTAAGCAATCCTATATGTCCATAGTCGTTGGTACTTACCAACTACATATCCGAAACTTTTCCGATTCCTTTGAATGAATAAGGAAGAAAAACTTTTTTATTAGTCAATGGGCTATGCTTGAAGACTGGCAGTAAACAAATCTAAAGAAATGAACTCTAAACGTTCAAGTCAGTCTTTGGTATACCTACATAGTAGGTTGAATGGACTGACGCCTATCAGAATACAACTACCCCCTGGCTAATATCACAAATAGCGTTGAATTATATCCGACTTTAGGTCGATGATGGCCACTATCTTGCACTGACGAGTGGCTAATGAGCCCGAAACCGGTCTGCAAGCGTGCTCGTTCCAAAATTGAAGGTCGAGTCTTCCAGTTGTACAGCCAATTGCATATGCAGGAAATTTTCTGTGAAAATTCCTGCACTGACGCCTGTCGGATATAATACAATGCCCTTTGTGATATTAGCCAGGGGAATAGTTGTTTCCTGATAGGCGTCAGGAGATTCAATCCACTATGTAGGTATATCCGAGACTGGCTTGAACGTTTAAAGTCCATTTCTTCAGATTTGTTTACTGCCAGTCCTCAAGCATAGCTCACTGACTAATAAGAAAATATTGAAGTACATTCAATTATATTGTACAAATTGTTCTATATATTCACCTATTTCCCGATCAAAAAAAATTTGCCATGTAGCGGTAGCATTACGGAGGCTGAAGGGCATTCGTTCAAACTGGAACAACCCACTGGTGGAAACAATAAAAACAGTTAAGGGTCTAGAGGAATTGGCGACATAAATTTCCCAGTAAGAATTTTCAATGTCCAAAGTACTCAAAAATGTAGCCTCTCTGTACTTTTCCAACGCTGAACTCATAAAGGGGAATGGGATTCGGGAGCTGAATTGGAATACTTATTGTACCTTCTACATTACACCTATCTCAATTTGCTACAGTGCAAAGGTTATACATTCTTATACTTCAGACGTAAGCTGTCAAACTGACATAAAAAATATTTTTCGCTGCGATAATTTCGAAGTTTTTTCCACAAATACGACTATTTCTGGTGGATGATCAGCCATTCACCAATAGTTACATATCTCCTATTAGTGAGTGCGTTGGTTGTAGTGCGCAAGGATCCTCTAGATTTCTGGTGAGTGCCTTCAAACTATCACTTTCACTGAACTGTTCATCGCCTACCCTTGGGATATCAAAGGGTGTGAGTTTTTTGACAGCAGTATGGAGGAACTGCTTGACAGCCTGATGGCCAGGAACAGGGGTGAAGTAATTACATCCATGGGTTTATTGCTTGATCGCCTGGGCCTGAGTCCATCACAACTGCTGAGGGGCAGCCCCGTGGCGGCAGTACGGGAGCCCTCTGGCCCTCCACCAGGGGCCAAGAAGCTTCTCAAGCGTCCGTCATAAAATGTAACCTCTAGAGGTACTCCCGTCGGCACCACCCTCTCTGCTGAGTCTGAGACAAACAACGACGACAATACGATCAAACCTCAAGAACCGGCCAACAAAAAGAGTCGCCTTCCAGAAGAGTTTCTTTCTCTTCCATCTGAACCAGTCGCTCCAGTAAACAAAAATACCATCAACAAGTTTAAAAAAGTGACTTAAAAGATGTCAAAGCTCCGGGACGAAGCCAAGAACAACATTTCAGAGTCAGAACTGTCAACAACAGAGTCTTCCGTCGAAGGTGACCATGAAATGTTGGTTAACGACAATAGGTCTGAAAAATCGATTTCGACTACATAGCCTTTCCAAAATCAGGTTGAAAATCCCAACGATCAGGGAACTAGCTCCCCTCTCCTTCCGCGTCCTGAGTTGCCCCAAAGCAACAGAAAAACACGCGTTCCCCCAATTGTCGTTTGCCAGACGATCAAGTGGTTTCAATTCACAAAGCTGGCTGCCATCCATAAGGGTAACTTCACCAAGGCAGTAAACATTGCTGACGGCATCAAGGTTCAGCCTTCTTCGGCCGAAGACTACAGGAGTATGCACAAACTATTGATGAGGGAAAAAATCCCCCACCACACGTATACGTTACATGAAGCATATTTATGACATCCGGGATCTCCTCAATGTTAAAGTTAAGGTTGATACCCAACACAAAAAGCACTGATAGGGCAGTGTCAACGATGTCAGCGGTTCGGGTATAGCCAACGGGCTTGTCTAGCTATTTTCATTTGCGTCAAATGCGCCGGCAGACACCTTTCAGGGGGGTGCAAGCAGCCACGAGCAGATCCGCCCAATTCCAATAATTGCAAGGGTGTGCATACTGCAAACTACCGCCGTTGTCCTGAGTTCCCCAGGTTTCGCTCTTCATTCAGTTCCCCGTACTCGAAAAGATGTTTACGGTGACCACCAACGTGCTAACTGGAACCTGCTGATGGCTAGACAACCAACATTGCCTAGTTCTCTTGAGGTTGTATTTTCGAATGCCAACAGTATTTTAAACAAGAAATCGATATTGGACTGGTGCAGGAAACCCACCTGCACAATGAAACTTTTGGTATTCCAAAATATCGTTATTACCACAGAGAACGCGTTGGACATGCTAGAGGAGAAGTTGGCATTTTTGTCAAACATAGTTTTCCTTACGTACAATTCGGCATTGACCCGGATCAGTTACATAGCACGAAAGCCGTGGGCGTTGAGCTCTAACTGAGTAGAGGTCATCATAGACTAATCTCAGTTTACAACCCTCCGCGGAATCGTCTACCCCCAGAATCACTGGATGAACTGCTGGTGTCGACAAATACCCCCACAATTGCTGCTGATGACTTCAACGCCAAGCACAATCTGTGGAGCAGACTCACCAATGCGAACGGTCAAGCGCTCCATGCGCATGCTGACATGCATGAGTATCGAGTGATGGGTCCAGATGAGCCCACGTTCTACCATGGGCATTAAAGGCCTGACGTGCTTGATAACGCACTGCTCAGGAACGTCTCCATGCCCTGCGAAGTGTACACTTTGTCGGAACTTGACTCAGATCATAATACAGTCATCCTGATGCTGGGTGATTATCTCTCTTCCCAGGATTATCGCATGAGATCATTCACGGATTGGGAAGCCGTCAAGGCTCATCTCATCGTCTGTGAACAAAACTTTTCGCGCAGCCACAACCAGGACAGAGTGTCCCCTGCGGAGCTACAATGAGTTTCCTCCCAGGATAAAGAACCTTATCCGGGAGAGAAATCGACTCAGACGAGTTTATCAGCGGACTCTCTACCCTGGAGACAAGGTTGTGGCTAGCAGGATGGTGAACCAGGTTGAACAGGCCTGGCTCAAACCTGGCTTGGCAAATCCGCAGGCTCAAGAAGAGAAAAACCGCTCTCTTCCTCTTCACGAACAGCGTTGCATCTGCTACTCCCCCGTCAAAAAGGAGTTTGGCCTATGCAGACACAATAGAGAGTCAGTTTCAACTTAACGTTGATCCGGATGATGATATTGACTGTGATATCCGGCTGGAACCCAGAGTTCGGCGCATCCTCAGGGAAAATGATGACGACGTGACCCGTCCAGCATCGGAGGAAGAACTGAGGGGGTGTATTAGGGCCACCAAACCCAAGAAGGCTCCAGGAATTGATTCAATCAACAACAGATCGTTGAAGCAGCTCTCGTTGGCTGAACATGTTGTGCTGCAAAGGCTAACAGAAGAAGTTGAAGACCAAAATGTTCTGCCTGACGAACAATTCGGTTCCAGGAGGGAACACTCCACCGAGCTGCAGGCCCTGAGACTGGTCAAAAATTTCATCTTAGAGCTGAACAACAGGAAAACAGTCCATCTTGTCCTCCTGGATATTTCGAAAGCCTTCGACCGAGTCTGGCACGAAGGCCTGCTACACAAAATGCTCGATTTCGATCTGCCTCGGGGTCTGGTCCGGTGGATTATGTATTTTCTGAATGGCAGGAACATTTCAGGTCCGAGTTTAAGGATCCCTGTCTCCCATCAGGGAAATCGAAACTGGAGTGCCTCAGGCAGCTGTACTGTCGTCTCCACTACTGTATAGCCTTCACGTGAGCGACCTTCCGAAGTTCGATCACGTGAAGGTTTCCCTTTACGCCGATAATACTGCTGTCCTAGCTTCTTCCATGGGTCGGGCGTTGGTGGTCGTCTACATGCAACGCGCATTGGACGACCTCGAACCCTGGTACCCTGACTGGAAGATTCGAGTGAATCCAGAAAAAATTCAGGCGATAGACTTGGGGAGACGTAAAGTTACTCCAGACACAAGGATCACGTAGAGATCAGATCACAAGGATCAGGTAGAGAGATCGAATGGCAAACGCGAGTCAGGTACCTAGGTCTTTGGGTAGACCGCCGACTCATCTGGGCAAAGACATTCATTTTATCAAGAAGAAAGTGCAGATGAGGATAGGTAAAGTCTATCCTTTGGTCAATAGAAATTCAAAACTCAATCTTAAAAATAACATTTCACTATACACTACGATGTTCAAACCTGTCATCTTGTATGCTTCAGGTGTTTGGGGACAAACCACCCCGTCAAACCTCACCATTTGGAAAGGTTGCAGACCAAACTTTTCAGGGTGCTGGTGAATGCTCTATAGTTCGTGCGGAATGAAGCCATCCGCAAAGATTTGAAGCTGTTAACTATACGGCAGTTCATTCAGTTGGGGAATCAGAGAGTTTTTGAGTCAGCGGAAACTCATGATAACCCATTAGTTAGGAAAGCTGTAGATCACACTATAGACGACCCCACTCGATTCAGAAGGCCCCACGACGTCTGGTAAAATGAACAGTTTGTTCATCATCCTCAGTCAGGAAGGGGTACACAATGCCAGAGCGGCATAGAGGTCATTGACCTTTATGTCGCCACCAAAACACCTTACATTATCAACCATTCGTCCTCCTGCCGAATCTCAGTTGGAAGGGTGATGAAAAAAATTTCCAACCTGATGAAAATGAAGATGACTATGATGAGTGCCAAGGTTCAAAGAAGTACCGCATGATCAAGGACATATATTTCTCAAAAGGCTCTCACCTCGTCCACCTGTCACACAACCACTGTCCAAAAAACCGAGAAACTCCCTTTCAAATATATTCACTTTCAATTACAGTCTTCTGCCATCCTTTGCATGAGCCAAAATATAATTTTTTGTATGAGTAACACAAGATTTTGATGATCGGATTTTGATGTGTACGGGGTTGTGATCGATCTATGACAAACCTTGTTTCACATTGTTTTGATAGTTTGTCGAGATTTTTGAGATAGTATTCGATGGTTTCGAAAACTGGCAAAATCAGATTCATCCATTGACAGTTTACGAATCCTATCCTGTATATCCTGGTTAGAGTTCATTGAAAGTAAGCTTCTCCTCGAATCTTGTAATTCAACTTCGTATCATGGGCTGGAATGTCTCGAGGACCATGAGAGTAAGACGGTTCCGGAGTTGTTCCAGACATCTTTTCATTATCCTGTTTTCCATTCGTTAGGTGAATTCTACTCTGAGTCGATTTTAAATCCATACAAGCTCCGCTTGAACATCTAATATACTCATTTGATAGTGTACTACCATGTATATTGAATGATGCAACTGGAGGTACTGAAGACATACGAGCTATAGGTCGAAACATTTGACGTTCAGTGAAGGATAAATTATTTGCAAAATAACTTTCAGGTTGAAAACTTTCTAACAGATCAACTTCTGAAGTAATTTGCGGAGGTACATTATGATCTTGAGACAGATGAGAGATGAGAGATATTTTCATCTATATGTGAGTTTTGAACTTTTTCTCGGTTTTCGTCATCAGTATGGGATTTGAAATTATCATTTAATAAGACTAGTGAATCCCTGTTTTCACCTAAAAATCAATTGAACCTGCATTTCTCGTTGATTACCTTTCCTAACAGGTGTTCTCTGTAATCGCGAATTCAAATGAAATAACCTCGACAAAATTTTTTTGAAACAATTCACTCTATTCGTTATATAAAAATTATCAATATCTTCGGCAAGATATACTAGTTTTTGATCACGAATATGTCATTCTACTTGTGGATCTAATTCTGCTGATGAAAATTTCTGAGCTCCATCTATATTTTCCCGTCGTGAAGCATTACTCAAAATTGACCTGTTTTCTATCACCGTTCTTCATATTGGTAATTCTTCTATTTTCAGTTCATAGACGACTTCGTTACCAAGTAACCCATTCACTTCCATTATTAATATATCAAGAAGATATAAACTAGTGAAATAATGTAGTTATGAGGTTATAAGTAATTTACATACATATTGTATGCAAATTAGTGTCGTTTAGAGACACACCTCTTCTTCCTGAAAAATAAAATTGGGGGAGAAAACCTTATCTAAAATCCAATAAAAATATAAACGAAACCATTATGTTTCAATTTTTTATAATTTATGTCAGTTACAAAGAAGCAAAAATTACCTGATTAGAGAAGCACAAGAAAGAATAATAGGAAAAATATGCGTTGAGCACCAGTTATTACCTCCACAAATGCCCTACCAGCTTTTAAACAGTGGAGACGGAAGTAGGTATAAAAAAAGGAATAAGAAGTAACTTATTTGTGAATCTTTCATTAACGAAAGTTATGGAAAAAGAAAGTGTCGGGCAATTATAAAGAAAGTCTTGGAAGGGGATATTCGCCAAGCGCGCTATTCTCTAAGTTGAGGAGATCTTGAAGGCGTAATCAGTTAACAATGAAGATGCAAATGAAGAATGAAGCCCTGAAGATTCATATATGTTTGATCATGATTTCTCATAAGCAAATAGGTCGTATCAATGAAACATAAAATGTTTGTTCATATCTGGGATGGAGTGTGGCCTTTGAGATGTCGGAGTTCTTCGACAAAGTAGACTTCAATTAGAAAGTTTCGAGTAATTCCAACATAAATTCTACGACACTAGATAATTCATAATCTCCCTTGAGATAAATCAATGTTCGATTCAGGAATACTTTGAAACATTCCTTCAAATCCGCAATTCCGCGATGTTCTTTCCGTGTCTCATCCAAAACCAAAAAAAAGAGAGATGTTTTCTTTCTGAAGTCTGAAGATAGAAAGACATACCCTGAAGTTGCTGAGTATCATCCAGAAAAGAGACATCCGCCTGATTGGAGACGTGAACATTACTTGCAACTTTGATGGTTGGGATCATCGAAGAAAGGATAGAAATTTGTGTCTATTCTATAGATACTGTCACGGGAAGTGTTCAAGTGACTTGGCACATTTGATTCCACCAAGGGCGGTACATATCAGAAATACGTGACAGACTGTGGCTGCTCATCGTTTTGAGGTTCAACTCAGTACCCTTCGAAATTCACTGTTCAAAAACTATTTCATTTGGAGAACTGCGTTCATGTGGAACAAACTTCCTGAGAACGTTTTCCAAATAGATTTAATTTCCAGCAATTCAAATCCAACGCAAATTGTTACTTTCGCACATACATTCTACACACGAATTCTATGTCACAATACACATGTTTCAATTTGAAGGGCAATACTATATTTTTCTTGAAAACAAAATTTATCCAAGATATAAACCAATATAACCCATGACATAAACGTGTTTTCTACTAAAAAGTGGGTATATCGGCATATTGCCCTGAAAACTGAGTTCTACATCCACCATTTCAATATCTGACCATGGAGTTGAGTTTAATCTTGAAATTGAAAACGAAGTAATTTTCTGTCAACTTAATGCTAGACGCGGTATGTAAGCCGCGGTCGAGTATCTCGAAGGATTTCTTTCAGTTAATTTCATCCAATATGAAGTTTGTATACTACAAATGAAAAAATAATAATAATTTGGTGTTCCATATTGATTTCTCTATTTTCTCAATCAGTATCACGTTTACGTGCCGCATAAAATAGACACATGAGAAGAATAGGTCGCTATCGAATTGGGCATTGTAAAGGTGTGATGAAAATTTGTTTCAAACTGTTATATCGAAATGAAAAATAATCTGTTTTCTGAAATACCATCATTTCATGAGACATGTATGATTTTCTATGTAGCAGCTTTCATCCATATTCATATCTGATTACAATACACGTAGGGTAACCCAAAAAAATTATTATGAAATTTGATTTCATTATTTATTCAATGTGAAACAACTTCTCACAAAATGTAAACCGGAGACATACAATGAATAAGAGAGACATACTTCGGAAGAGGAATGAAATACTCTGAAAGAATTCCGATTTTCAATTGTGGAATATCATTGACTTTAGTTCGATGATGGTCACTATCTCGCACTGATGAGTGGCTAATAAGCCCGAAACCGGTCTGCAAGTGTGCCCGTTCTATAATTGAAGGTCGACTCTTTCATTTGTATTGCCAATTGCATATGAGGGACATTTTCTGTGAAGATTCCTGCACTGACGCCTGTCTGATATAATCCAACGCCCTTCGTGTTATTAGCCAGGGGAGTAGTTGTTTTCTGATAGGCGTCAGTCCATTAAACCTACTGTGTAGGTATATAGAGACTGGCTTGAACGTTTGAATTATTAGCCAGGGGAGTAGTTGTTTTCTGATAGGCGTCAGTCCATTAAACCTACTTGTAGGTATATAGAGACTGGCTTGAACGTTTGAAGTTCCATTTGCTTTAGATTTTTCTGTTGTCTTGTTTACAGAATATAATTTTTTTTTCATTTTATTTTTATCGTTGTTTTAATAAAAGGTAACATAACTGAATAAATTAAAAATATACGATGAAAGAGTTGAATTCAATATTTCCCGAAAGTACAATAATTTAATCACACACCCATTTGTTTTTCTAAGGAAGAGACCAAGTTATGATACCATAAAAAAATAAGAACGAAGATTGTTATCATTAGATTGTGAGTACGTCGTTGAACAGTTTCCTTTGATCATTTTCACACCTACCGGCAGGTAGATCTGTGGGACCGTTGGTTTTTGAGATTAAAAAAGAGAAAACATCGCCGGAAGCCCTATATGAAACTTTTTCAGGAACGAAATAGGTATGTGATTCAATTTGAAATGAAAGATAGTATGGTTTATTTTCCCAACAGTTTCGCTTTGATTCATGGAAATATATATGTATCTCAGCAACAAAATAATAATGTCAAGAGGAACTCCAAAAGGAATATGTGATTTCCACTTGAACATAGGATCATCCATGTAAGACGAGAATAATTTGTAGTTGATCAACAATATCGATCAATATTCATAGATTTCTGAATTGATTTATCTACCCGAGAAAGATTAAGGTGGATTTTCGGAATGAGATAGCGTTTATCATCGATAGATGTCAAAGTAAACTTCGTTTGCTCTGTTAAATACACTCTGCTCATATAGAATTTTAATAATTTCTGTGAGATTATTCTTTGGAATCAATTGCCCAAACAGGTCACGTAATCTTCGAAAGCAATTTTTGTTTTGACAAAAAAATATGTTCAACACTTCTTTTTCTTGGATACTCCAAAATTGGGCACAATTTGTTTGGTGTTTCAGTTTCAGTTGTATATAATCCAGATCTGAGTCCAATGAAGTCGATCATAATTTTCTCTATGTCCTTGTCCTTTATCAATTCAATTACTTTTATATTTACTCGAGGAATATTGTAGATATCATCATTATCGAATAACTGATGACAATCATTCTTCATCGTCTTCATATGAATCATAATTTTTAATTTCATAGATCAAACTATCCGTGTCAGTATGAACTTCGTAATCACTTTCTCCCAACCTAGTCCAAACCTAGTACTCGTAATGAAAATCATATGTGGTTAACTTTGCCAAATCTAATACTATAATTTCAACATATACATAGGTATCTATACAAAAATTACGAATTTTTCCAATTCAATGTTTCATCAAGATTACAGCTTCGACACACTATTTCGTCCATCCCAACTCGTAACGAAGCGAACATCAGAGTGATTTCCCAGATTCTCCATATGAGAGAGATAATTACTTTTGGGAAAATAATTCCTAGTGAATACCGTATCATTCATCAGTTTGAATAGGTTTTTTCAAAGTAGTTCTGGGCAGCAGTTCGCAGACGCGTGTTCAAGTCTACGTGGATTGCTTGAATTTTTGAACACAACGACTCTTTTACGAAATGAGATCATTTTCTGAGACCTGTTTGAGATTTCTGTAATGGGTCACATAGATAATTTTCCTTCGACTGAAGAGTAGTTGTAAATTCGAATTGCTCCCACCTAAATGATATATCATTGTATTATCAAATTAAAAACCACCTGTTCTTTGAAAAAGAAACCACGTGCATGATTCAAAAAGACATGTGACATGCAATCCAATCCCGCATGCGCTGTATCAGCCAATTACGGGGCTCAAAATCGACATCAACAAAATCGTTTGATCTGTGACGTAAAACCTTAACCCTGTTGCAAAATGATTTTGGGCAATGTCTGGCTGTAGACATCGCATGTTTAGATTCCCTTACACTCTAAAGCCAAGTAATTTTTTATTGAAACAATATCTGAAACAATTTTTGAGCTTATCTTAATGGATTTAATATTAAACAATAATAATGAAAAAAGGATAATGATGTATTATATCTGGAAGATTCAATCTGTGAGAAGAATACCATTAGATGAGATTTGGTGATTTCTCATTTTGTGATTATCCATACGAATTAAATAAGAGTAAATTTCACTTACGTGATTTAAGTCGGTTTTTTTTATTCATGGAGTTTTGTGAATGTGCTTTATGTATCATTTCTAGGAAAAGCCTCTTGGTAGTGTTTTTTTCGTTTGATAAAATTATAATCCATACGGTGCCCTTGTTTAGAAATATGTTCATTCAAAGCACATCTTTTCGGGTGTAACCTACTGTCACTTTTGTTTGCTCCATATCTGATCTTTTAATAATCTAGATGCCTGTCCTATATATTCTTTGTCACAGTTCATACATGGTATACAGTAAACTACATCCGAACAGTTGTTATAAGGAGTTTCATCTTTTAGTTTTGAAAAAATCCTATCAATTGTTAAAACATTTTTGTTTGCAATTTCGATATTATTATTGGCAGACTTCAGGATTCTGGATAACCCTGGGTTGATATCTTTAATGTATGGAAGAGATGCATAAAAATTGTAAATTTGACTAACTCAGTGGGACCTGCAGTTTCTGCATTTAATGAAACATGTGAATGATTATTCACATTGGTTAAAGTATCGATAATATTGTTATTATTTGTTAATCTAATATTGTTTGTATTTAAGTTATCTACTTATGTCGAACGAGAACAGTTTAGTGTTCGGGCTGACATTTGTCGTAGAGATTCTGTATGTGTTCCATTGAATTTTTGATGCTGTGGTTGTTATTCCTGTTGATTTTGTTTTTCAGTTCGTCGGCTATTATTTTTGAAATTTTGTATGAAGGTGCTTTGGTGAAATTGATAATCGGTCTTATAGGTTTATTTTCCTTATGTATCTTTATCTTTATCAAAACTCAACGCACAAAATGGCTACCTATAACGGATTCATATATAGAATGTTGAGGATACAACTCAACAATAAAGCCCGAAACAAAGAATGGAAAGTCATATACCAAATAGCAAACGAAAAGGGATACACCCAAAAGACAATAGATAAACTAGAAAACAGAATCAAACAAAAAATACAGAACAAGGATCGAGCCACCCCAACAGACAAAACAACACAACGATGGACAGCATTTACGTACGTAGGACACCAAACCAAAAAACTAACAAATATCTTCAAACCACCGAACATCAACATCACATACAAGCCGAACACGAAGATAACACAAAAAATAAACAACTATGAAAAAGACAAAGGCCAAAAAGGGATATACAGTATACAATGCTCGGACTGCAACAAATTTTATATCGGCCAAACCAAGAAAATACTGATCCAAAGGTACAATGAGCACAAGAAAGCATACATAAATCCAACACTATATAAATCAAACCTCGTAACACACGCCATACAAAACAAAAATAGTTTCCCCCCACCAGAGAACATGGAATTCATAAAACAAGTCAACAAGGGAAATCGCATGGACATTTGGGAAAACTTGAACATCCATAAATTTAACAGTCATAAATCACTATTCGAGGAAAAAGTACAAATCAAAACACAACCTCACATTAATATATTGAACAAAACCATACACATTCCTAGAGAAGATCTTACACAAAGAGAGTACCTGATGCAGTACAAATTCAGGAAAATTTACCTAAAGTACCTGAAATACCTGAGTTAAGACGCTCTGACCGTATAAAGAGGCAGACGACAGGATGACAAGTTCAGTTTGAGGAGTGCCTAGAAGATGACAGATAATCAATAGAAGATATAAAGCTTCAAATCCTTTTTGTGAAATTTAATATTGAAATACTGAAAATAAAGGAAAATTAGTTGCATCATTCAAAAAAAAATATGGAGTATATGAAATATTTACCTTTCAGTGCCTATGTCATTCACTATAGAAAAGCTGCTGAGATAAAGAAACATGTCGTGATGTATATCTTTCGAAAATGAAGTATGTAAAGATCAAATTAAAAGGTGTAGTTTATGAAATTACTATGGATCTTCATCAAATAACGGCCGAATCAATCATTAGAAAAAAAAAAACAAATTTATTTCTTTCTTATATTATGTAATTCCATTTCACTCTTTTTACGTTTTGAGTATCTTCAATACATAAAATAGACCTAAATAATATTTTTTCCGTGATATCTTATTTTTCATGTCACACAACGAATACTGCATCGAGGAAAATCCAGATCTCAAATTCCATTGGATAGGTAGAAGTATCAAAAATTCGTTTTCTGAACTCTTATCACATGTGCTTTTTAAGTTGTTGCATGCCGAACCATTTCAATACATGCAATAAACTTTCCTCAATAGTTATCCCTTATCAGTCATAACCTATAATTTTGTATTCCGTTGCGACCTGAATATTTCAAAGGAGGTTTTGATGAAAAAAAATTTGAAGTCAAATTTTGTTATGAAAGAGAGGAATCCTTTCACTTGTTATATTTATTCAATTCGCATTTACCTTCTTCGGCACAAAAAATATTACTGGAGTTTTTTCCCAACACCAAATCGTTATATTTACACGTCGACACGTGTTTCGATCACCAAGTGATCATCTTCAAGAGGATGTTTTATCTTCCTCTTCCTTCCAATGTAGATTCTTAAAAAAAAGAGGTGAAAAATTAGGTTTATGAGCTCTATAAGAAGCTCTCATCATCATTCACATCCACAATTAGTTATAAGATTAATGTGGTAATGGCTTAGTAATGTGACAGGAATTGGACTTTTGTATTGATTTTACCCGTCTTTCAGCTGTGTCATTGATAACCTCGAAACCTTTCACAACTTTATTTTGCTTTTGAATGATGTGGATTTTCACATCATTATCAAGATCATATTTCAAATATTCTGAAACTTTAAAAAAATCTTTGAGTGGGTGCCAGTAGTTGTGCCCATTTTTGAGTAGAGTACTTATTTTTCTAATAATTGCTTCAACAAAACGCAGGTTTCGTTGAGGCGACCAGTACTTACCACAGTGATACCAAAACACGTAGCCTGGATTTTCCCAACTGCTACCTCTGAACGAAAGTTTGTATTTAACATCAAGCAGATTTTTTTTTACTCTGACATAGCTGGAATTTATGAAGATGTTCCACAAGGAAATGTGCTATGTCCTTTGTTGTTTATTATTATATACGATTTTCCTGAAATTTTTTAAAAGACTGGCATCAAACTTGTCAACAATGGGGATGATTCCAACCTCGTTTCACCTCTTGACTGCCATATGGATTTGGAAAGTAATATATTGGATATTGTTTGTACATTACCAACATATTTTATTTAAAATGAACTTCTTTAGAAGACAGATAGAAGTGATTTACTCTCAAACGTACTTATACATCTAGAACTTTGAAGAAACTAATATCGACAATGGATGGGTGAAAATGTATACCGGGAGTTGCAAAAGCCTTCACTCGATATATCGATAATGCGAAAAGATATAGAAATATTGAAACTTATACAGCATAAGGAAAGCTGTACTTCACATATGGTTCCAGATGTTCGTTTTACAGAATCGTTAAACAGATTAAATAATTCATTTTTCTGTCAATAATTTTCTACTCAGACTTGCCAAGTTTTTGACTATTTGCGTTTTTCAGATTATTTCCAGGAAATATAATGAATTAGTACATTTCAAATTGAAACAAAATAATATAGTAATCACACCCAACTTGATGATCAGTACAATGCTCAGTACAATTTCTCAATTTCTTTGAGAAGTTCGTTTCACGCGGCTCAGATGGAAAGGTATAATTCGTTGAAATGCCTCATGAATATTGAATTTCATGTCCTACTGTTCAGTAGTGTCAGTACGATGCACTTTCGATTTTACTGTTACTTATAAACTCACATATTGTCAGATCTGGCTACCAATGAGTGGGTCCCCATTTTACACTCTACTCATCAGGAAACATAACATCCAATACCTCTCCCACGTTTCCCAGAAAATGTGGTTATATCTCATCTAACTATAGCCAAATTCAATCTATGATGTGATTGGAATTGTGTTGTGGAATTGCCCTCTTAAGCCAAAAATGCGTATCTCAAATATCCTTGTTTTGAGATATAAGGAATATTAATGAATTTCAAAACCACACCTACATAGTCAAATTTTCTTGAGAGAATGAGACGACAATGATATGGTAATTAACTTGTCTCACATAAACTACTATTTTAGTTTTAAACTGAAATACGGGTAATTGTCTAAGGAATTGTAAACAAAAATTTGAGATACGTCTATATGCGCTAACGATCAATTGATAGATAACGTTTGATTCTGTTTCTTATCACACGGACTTAGATAGGAGATTGAATAATAAATAAAAAATTATCTAGAAACGATTTATTAATAATGTGATACATGAAGAATACGCTACATTTGCGGGATACTAAAATAATTTTTCAGAGAATAATACATTTTCCTTAGCTTTACCAGCGTTTCTGTCATCAGTCAATAGTGTTTCCGATCTTATCGATTCCATCCTTCCTTCCATATTTATCAATATCAAAGACGTTTTTTATTCTGAAGGTGAATCACTTTGGCATGCTGCAACTAATATTGCTCCTCCTACAGATAAAAAGAAAATACAAAGTGTATGGGACCGACCTCTCCTGAACATTATAACTGATAAACTTCTGAAATCTACAAGTGTATACGATAAGGCTCGTCTGAAAGCAGCAATGATCAAGGAATCGGGTGCTTGGCTGAATGCTTTACCTGTTGCATCTCTTGGAACACTATTAGACGATGAATCTTTCAGAATAGCAGTAGGACTTAGGATGGGTTCATCTATTTGTGTTTCTCATACTTGTGTTTGCGGTAGTATAGNAAAATGAGTCTGATTGTTGCAACAATTTTTTTCTCGAAATCTGTATGGGTGACATGAAAACAGTTTTCAATATATAGATCTACCTTAGATTCTATAACAGTTGTGTAATTTTCATGAACGCACATCTTCTAGTTCCAATTCTACAAGCAATGAAGTCGCCCCGGAGCGCCAATTAATTTTTATTGTTGTATTTATTTTATTTTTAAAATAATTAAATGTCAGAATTAAAATACATTTTTATACTGGAAATAAACCCAAAAGTAAACTAGAATTTCTGGGAAAGAAAGTTTTTGGCTTTCTACTACTCCATCTTGATACAAGGATGAAGGAATCTTCCAAAGAAAAGAAGGAAGTAATCAATTTGAAAATAAGTAACTTTATACATGGATGTGTAGATCATGCAAAGAAGTAACTTCCAGACACAAACCGAAAGAAAGTCCTCCCGAAACAGCTACTTTCATGTATATAACCAATTTAAACTAGAATATGAATAGAAAAACATAAATTTTATTCAGTTCTCATCTGAAACCGAAAGAGTGCCCTAGAATTGTAACCGATTTTTCATAATTCCAGACAAATTTTTTATTATATTGGCTTTCTTCTGCGAAGAAATTCCAAGAACTTTTGTTTGTTTTTTGAGTGGCCGCAGTTTTCCATTATTTGTAATCTTGGCGGTTGAAAAATTGTGATCAAATGATGGACGATCAAAGTCATTTTTATGAGTGATTTTATTAGATCCTTTGTGGACGGTTACCTAAACCATATTATGTAAATATGGCCTCGGCTCTATATGAGTAAATTTGTATTGTGAGGAAAAATCTTCCCAAATGTAAAAATGCTGTAGCTCCAGTGGCAGGACCTTAATTTTACGAGCAGCACCTTTTACGGCTTGTACAAAATCTGAGAATTCATAAAGCTTGTTGTCCATTTTTTTGATGAAAACCTCCACTCTGTGATGAAATGAGTCGGCAGCCATAAACATATGGCCCGGCACAAAGTATTTCATATTAATTTCATTGGCACATATTTCATCAGAATTCACAATATATATTGAAAATGAAATGATGCCCAATTCTTGTTTTGCGCTGTGCAATTGTCGAGCCATAACGTAATTTTTAAACGTCTCTCTTGCTGATAGAGAACTGGTAAAATGTACTGATCAACACTTCTTTGTTTCGTTTGAACAAAGCTTCATGCCACAGAGCTGCAAATGGCTTGCTGCTTCTTTTCTTTCCAACTTGTACAAAACTCACGTTGTACACTGTTAAACGATTTGTAAAAATCGCACTTTTAAACATCTCAAGCCATGGTAACGTTATAACTTTTTCTAAATCTGCCCAATACACTATTTCTCCTACTTCTTCATCTGTTGCGGCATCGAGATTTGTTTGCTTTCTCAATATGTTTGCTCCAAGTCATACAAACATCACAATTTTCATCGAGATTGTTCTTTGTATGACTTTTATTATGTAAGTTAAAGACCTCGCAACTCTCGTATTCTTCATGCTCAAGGTTAGCAAGTGACACATTCATTTTCTTTGCCACCACCCGGTATTTTTCATACGAACTTTAAGAATTAGGATTTTTGTTAAGAAAGTCTTGATGCATTGCGGTAAATGAGAGATCACTTGGCAGATAAAGGCGGCGTGGTGCATGTTCCTTGCGGTAATGCGAAATGTTTGGATTGAATGTTGAAATGTACTGGCGAATAACTTCATCGTCTATTTCATTATGGGGCTCTTTTGTACATCTCATGTCTGCCACAGGCATTACAGAATTTTTTGCGTTCAATAATGCTGTACGAACAACCCTTGTCATTATTTGCACTAAAACCAAGGGTTGTTAAAAAAATATTTCACATACACTATGTGAATTGCCCTTTTCATTTTTGAGTCTATAATTATATGAATTATTTCTACGATAACTCTCCTGGCCTACATCAGTAGCAACAACTGTCATCCTTTGATTTTCAGCAGTTGACGATATGTGATGCAATATGAAAGACTTGCTTTCTTTTTTATCTGACATTTTCCAAAACTCAGAATTAAGGAATTCTCTTCTGGCCTCAGATATATTTTGGGTACACTTCTTTGGACATTGCTCCCCACAACCGTTCCTCACACCATGTTTTTCAACAAATATATCAAATTTCCTCTTTTTTCTTTCACTCACTGATATTTCATACTTTTTCCTTTTTCATACAGTCCCCTTTTTAGTGTACTGTCACTAGAATTATTAGTAGAAGAGTTAAAGTTCTGCCCATTGTCACTGTCGACAACATCGTTCTTATTAACGTCACCAGGTATTGTTATTTGAATGTTCTCTGTAGGCTCAAGCTCACCCTGTAGTAGTGATTTATCAGTTTCCAATATATTTGGAGCATAGCAAGCATATTTAGTTTTTTTTATATCTATAATCGTATTTAAGTTATTGATGTTTTGTTTAGTTTTATGGTTCATGCTGTATATTCAGTGTTTCTAACTGACTCCATGATTTTTTTTTCTACATACCAATGCAATTATATTCAAACCCAATTTTTTTCCAATTTTTGTAATACGCCTTGCTACAAATGTAATTTACATGAACGTAGTCAAATAAAGTATGCCTATGTCTATGTCATGTCTATGTCTATGTCTAAACATTGCGGGTGCAACCTGTTAAATGATCAAATCGATTTAATTTACTCTCCGGTTTTTAAATTGGCACATCCGCAATGTGAACTGTAAATTCAGGTACTCAATCAAGTCAGGTACCTCTATTTCTATTAGTATCTACAGGGGTGGTGTATAATGGCGAATGTAATGAATCATTGTTATTTCATTGTATAAGTTTGAAGATGTCCGTATTGGACGAAACTGCAGTAACGTTAGTTGTGATGTAGACGTATCTCTGTTAAGGTCTAATTGTAAATTGCCAGGATTCCTAGGCGAAGTAGACGCATCTCTGAGAAGCGGCCGTTTTGCTTAGAAATATGAGTTACGTCCAAACTGCTTAGGTTTTTGTTTCATTTTTGAGATACGTCTTATATTTCTAGCACTTTAGCTGCACAATACGGACGAGATACGTCTATTTCGCTGAGGAAATGGAATAAATACAGCTCGAAGTTACCTTATATAAAGGAATAAGGAATTCAGTGAAATTTTAGATACGTCTTTTTGGCTTAGGAGGGCAGAGTAGCTGTGCCCATTTTTGAATTGAGAACTTATTTGAGATTCATTTCTGAAATATGATGGCAACATGTTATACAAAGAAGATTTTCCTCTATTAATTGCTTCAACCAATAGCAGGTTCCGTTGAGGTGACCAGTACTCACCACAATGGTATTAAAACACGTAGCCTGGATTTTCCCAACTGCCCACTACTGTTTAACTGCTGAAAATACATTTTCTACCTGAGCAATAGCTCTTTTGTAACAAATCCGGCCTTTAAAGGGGAAGAGAACTATATACCAAGTAGGTTATCATTAGCTTTCAATTCTTAAAAATATTTATAGTGTTGAAAAAAATCTTCATTTTATGTTTAACTATATATTGTTTATTAATGTATAATCTTCAGAGGAAACGAAATAAAGATCGAAAGTGATTGAATTAGATATATTTCTTGTTATTTTCCACTTAATTCTAAAACTAGCGACTTTGCGGATTCCGATCATGTCCGGTCTTGAAAAATAATAGATATCTTCGAATATGAACAATTTAACGAAAAAGTGGTTGGGTTGAAACTTGAATATTGCAAAATTTTTTTGAAATGAAATAATAATTAAATTTTCAGGACGAACAGTTTTCAATTTATGAGGAAAAAAATGGCGATTTTTAGCAAAATCATAATTTTTTATCAAATTTGATCTAGATAACGCTTGGGTTAATATCATCCAGTTGAGCCAAATCTTTCAAAATCTCATTTTCTACACATAAAGCAAATATTAGTTCCTCCGGCATTACGACGAAAATATTTTTTCACCTCATACGTTGTGATCTCCCTAACACTATATACATGGTGATCTCCTCCACTATTCATAGCTAATTGATATCCATTCTGGGAAGTGAACTGATTAATCTGAAGATTTCATTTCTCAAAAAGTAGTTTATAAACTCGAGAGCCAAAATAAGTGAAAAACAGTGGACCTGGCAATACTGAACACCGTGGTCCTCTCGTGAGATTTATTGTTCACCTGTATAGTACACACCAGCTTGTTTATGAATAAGATTTCTGTTTATACCTGAATACCGTACTTTAGAAGCTTTTAGGGTTCTAGTGGATTCTGCTACAGTAGCAGTACAGGAGCCTTCCACTTCATTTCAAAACCCGCTCTAATTAGCCTGACCTGATATTGTGGTGAAGCGAGTCTTCCAAAGTGGTGTCAGTTATTCAAAACATATCAACTACATTCTCAAGTACCGCAAGGCCTCTGAGCAAATGCCATACGGAAATCGATCCAGGCCATATATTCAGTAAACTGCCGAGAATATTCATGTGCATGAGAAGCTGATAAATAAATTATTGAACGATTACAATCATGTTATCCGTTTATTATTCTGATTCTTCGTTCTTGGGGATGAAATGTACCATTTCAGTTTCAATTGGTGTTCTAACGTTGACGCCAATATAACGATTACTTCTGAAGATTTCTCCATCTGCGAATTTTAGTTAAACGAATGATGTCAAAATTATCCCGTTATTAAAATTATCAGTTGATACGACATCAAATTCTCCTAAGCAAAAATGTAAGCTTCATCTTATGGATAGTTATGTAATAAAATTTATTGGTACTACGAGGCTCATTATGGGTTGAAGGTCTCGTAAATGATTCTGCAAATAGAAATTAAAGTATTTTATCATTTGGTATTTATATGACAATCAGTGACTAGATTAGATTAAACCAATATGTTTAGACGAATGATGTTAATTCAATTTTGTCAATGTATTTTCCAGAAATTAACTCTGATTTGCAATCATTTTTCACTTTTATTCAACTGCTTATTTGATTTACTTCATGCCAATTACTGCGAGATTTTCACAAATCATTTTTTCGAACTGATACACGTGTTTGATAACACAATAGATTCCTTAGATAGGATTTCATGAATTTGCAACATGAAAATATTATTGTTTATTTCTAAACTAATATACTCTAAAACGTACCTCAACATCAAAAACTTCAAAGAAACAACTGATATCGACAAAGGTATCGACATGTATACCGGGTGTCCCAACAGTCATCACTCGATATATCGATAATGCGAAAAGATATAATAATCACACCTAACTTGTTCGTTAGATTTTCTTAATGTCTTTGGGAAATTCGTTTCACGCGGCTCAGAGGAAAAGGTAAAATTCGTTGATATGCCTCATGAATATTGAATTTTAGTAGTGTCAGTACGATGCATTATCGATTTTACTGTTTCTTATAAGTAAAAACCCACATATTGTAAGATCTGGCTACCAATGAATGGGTCCTTATTTTACACTCTACTCATCTCATACGAAAGAAGAGTACTTTAAAGATAAATATTTGTAGGTATATTCCGTTTGTATTCGAAATATTTGTATGGAATCGAATCAGATATCATTCACAGGATTCCTACACAATATAATAGATGAAATAAGTGAAATTCCACTCAGATGGAACACTCGTCCTCACTGATACTTGAGAGGTAGTTCCACTTATACACGTGAATTATTCACGTGTATAACAAACAAAAAATATTTTTTGAATGTTTCCTACACTTAATTAGTCAATTTCTACTAATTTTGGGGTGATAAAAACGAAAATAACAATGAAAAATTTTTATTAGCTCTGGTTTTTGAGATACACAGTACTTAATCTTAAAGAGTAGTTATACTATACGTGAAAAGTGAAAGTACATAAAACAATATTGTTATGTTTCTTTTAGAATATTTTAAGTACAAAATTAATAAAAAAAACATTATTCTTAGTGTTTTGACAAAT
>NW_019291907.1:0-15224 GCF_000500325.1 Leptinotarsa decemlineata | reverse complement strand
CATTTTACGTTTCTGAGCCTTAAATGTTATTTCACCACATATATAGCAAAAGCTATCGACAGAATTCACACACTTTCGAGGCATTTCAGATCAGCACTTAAATTAATTTAAAAATCAACTTCACACGATAATTTCAATAGCAACCACGTGCGTACAATTGACAAACTCACATAGGTTATGTTTACTACTTAAGAACAGCTGATGAGAGGGGTGTTATGTAAACAAACATGTGTACCAACTGTTGGTGATGAAATATTTCATTTGTTGAAAACTCAATATACATATATATAATATAATGATACTATATCTTGAAAACAAGAGCTAATATATAATTTTTATGGTCACTTTCGGTTTTAACACGTGGAAATACATTAAAATCATCTAATTTCAACCCCGAAACAAAAACTTTGTTGTGTTGTGAGATCATTTCGTCGCTGAACCTAATGTTCCGCAAGAATCTGCCGTTTCCCTCAATCATATTTCACGTCTTTCGACAAAAAGATTTCCTTCTCGAAGAATCTGTTTCTGTTAAATCCAGGTGTAGCTACACGTGGTCAGAGTAAAGTTTACTATTTTTGAAACTTTCGATAACTGAAAATTCAGATATCTCAAGCTATCTGCGCATTTTCTCAACATCCAGTTCAGAATTTTCTACTACTGCATGGCTCGTAACTGGCTGGTTTTCAACAATCAATTCTAACCTGTTCTCTCAAATAATTTCTCCAATTATTCGAAACACTTCACCTCTGGATGCCACCTGAAAGGATATTTTGCAACACACAGGAAGTCAAAAAATACTATTCCTCACCTGCAGACAAAGCATATATAATTACAAATTACTCTTCATTTGTATACCACTACATAATTTAAAACAAAGTATCTTTCCGATGTCTGTCCCTATGTTTGATTAGATCTTTATAACTACGCAACTCATTTTGATGCGGGTTATGTGATTCAAAAGGGAGGTTTATATGTATACAGGGTGTGACTGAATGAGTGTGAAACGAGAAAAAGGTAGGATCTTTTTTTTTATGTACCCTCTTAAAGGGGGTACATAAAATTTGTATAACAATTTTTTTCACAAGCACTGAAATAGTTACAATATTGAAATTGACCTGACGTTTCGTACTATCAAAAAGACACTCAGATGGAAATTCATTTGGTTCACCCCATGGTTGTAAGGGGTGGAAAACGCAACCCAGAAAATTTATTTCCAATGTAACTTTTTGTCTTATCATTTGTTTACCATTTGAAAATTTATTTACAAAAGCATGTTTCATTTTAAACAAAAAATGTCTCTTGAATTTTTTGCCCAAAATGAACCAGTTCGCAGCAAAAAATTATTTAAAGAACAACTACAGAGATACATCGTCATAAATGGGAAAATACGAAACTAATATATCTAGTACGTCGCTATTAGCGATAGTGACAATTAAATTGGTATGACGCTGTCAGTTTGTGAATTTTCGAAATTGAATTAATACTAATTGTGTGTTGTTGTTCTGTTCTTAATTTGTTACTTTATTAATTCACTTGTTATCAAAATGGCATACACAAATGAGGAAATGGCTGAAATGCATTACGTTTACGGTCTGTCGCAGGGAAATGTGTCAGAAGCTTCTAGAAGATATGTTGAAATGTATCCCAAACGGCAGCATCCTTCACATAGAATATTTGCTCGACTCCATCAACGATTACGAGAATATGGTTCATTCGACAAAAGAACGCAGGATTGTGGTCGTCATCGAGAAGTAC
Source organism: Leptinotarsa decemlineata (assembly GCF_000500325.1). Taxonomy (NCBI): domain Eukaryota; kingdom Metazoa; phylum Arthropoda; class Insecta; order Coleoptera; family Chrysomelidae; genus Leptinotarsa; species Leptinotarsa decemlineata. The sequence goes on along the minus strand of NW_019291907.1, from coordinate 13,469 downwards.
GAACACGACAACTTGAGAAAGCAGTACTTGATCTGATTGAAGAACAACCTACTACCAGTACTAGAAAGATTGCTTTCCAGCTAAATGTTGATCATGTGACGGTATTTCGAATTTTAAAGGAACAACTCTTATACCCTTACCATCTGCAACGAGTACAGGCACTGGTAACGCGAGACTTTCCGAACCGTCTTGAATTTTGCAATTGGATGCTGAAAACGATTAGAAGAAATTGTGACTTTCTGAAGACGATAGAATTCACAGACGAATGTAGTTTTTCTCAGAACAAGATTATTAATTTTTCTAATTACCACATATGGGCTGATGAAAACCCTCACGCTATTGTCGAAATCAACCATCAAGAACAGTTTTCTCTTAACGTGTGACTCGGAGTTATTGGGGATGATTTAATTGGGCCTCATTTTCTACCTCCTCGATTGAATGGTGAGACATGCGTTCAATTTTTAAGAGAAGTGCATCCAGTACTGCCGGAGGAAGTTTCTTCGGGCGTCAGAAGGGATATGTTTTTATGTATGATGGAGCTCTCGCCCATTTAAATCAAGTAGCGCGCCAGCATTCAACTGAAACATATGCAAATCAGTGGATAGGTCGAAGAGGAACACATAACTGGCCCGCTCGATTCCCGGATCTCAATCTTCTCGATTTCTCTATTTGAGGCCATTAACAACATTTGGTTTATCGTTCTCCTGTTCTCGATGTAGAGTACTTGAGAAACCGCATCATCGATGCGTGCAGGGTAATCAGAGAGACTCCAGGAATATTTGAGCGAATACGTGGCTCAATGCGCCGACGTCTAGACGCATGCGTAATGTCTGAAGGTAGACATATTGAACATTTTTTACTATGATTTCTACATTTGAAATGAAGGGGTTATATTTTTAGGAGTGAATAATTTTTGGGAAAGAAAGTTTTTGGCTTTCTACTACTCCATCTTGATACAAAAAAAGGATGAGGGAATCTTCCAAATAAAGGAAGGAGGTAATCAATTGGAAAATAAGTAACTCTTCACATGGATGTGTAGATCATGCAAAGAAGTAACTTTTAGACAGAAAGAAAGAAAAATTTTTTTTCGAAACAAATACTTCTATATGAACACTGAATTATACAGAAGATACTTTTCTCTACTCAGTTTGTATTTCAAACATTCGTTGTGGAATAAAAATCAGATATCATTCACATGAGTTCTACTTTGAATGTTGTGTGTTTTGTTATTAATAAATTAATTTTGTTTATTACCCTTTGATCGTTTAATGCAGGTACTAACTACAAAATAACAATGAATCCAGTTCGCATTTATGACGATGTATCTCTGTAGTTGTTCGTAAAATAATTTTTTGCTGCGAACTGGTTTATTTTGGGCAAAAAACCCAAGAGACATTTTTTGTTTAGAATGAAACAGGCTATCGGAAATGAAATAAATTTTGGGGGTTGCGTTTTCCACCCCTTACAACCATGGGGTAAACCAAATAAATTACTGGCTAAGTGTCTTTTTGATGGTACAAAATGTCACGTTAATTTCAATACTGTAACTTTTTCATTGCTTGTGAAAAATATTGTTAAACAAATTTTATGCACTCCCTTTAAGGGGCTGTATGTTAACAAGGAATACTCCAATGAAGACTCTTTATATGAGAGATCCTATCTTTTTTTCGATGAGGAATCACCTCCTTGAATGTTTTACACTTATTCAGTCACACCCTGTATAACATGCATAATATAGTGGAGAAACACTGATAATTTCAGGGGTTTCTTATGTGATGTCGAAAATAAACACATTTTTTACGATTACATTGCAAACGGTGGTTGAAACCTACGAGATAAATCGAAATGATTTACTACAGGATTGTACACCTTGGAAAGGTCTAAAAAGCCCCAGCGATGACATAGGTCTATCTCTTAGGAATAACGCACAATAACTGAAAATTCAGATATCTCAAGCTATCTGCGCATTTTCTCAACATTCAATTCAGAATTTCCTACTGCTGACTGGTTTTCACCAGTCATATCGAACCTGTTCTCTCAAATAATTTCTTCAATTATACGAAACATTTCACCTCTGGATGCAAACTGACGAAAAAAAGAATACCACACTTGCTAAGCGAGCCGTCGTATTCGCAGGTTCTCCTCATCAATTTTTTTTGTATCTTATTAATTTTTCCTTCAATAAAATTTGTGGATTATTCTACCAATAAATTGAAAATATCATATATTTTCCATCACACATTGTGGTATAACGTCTTACGGTTGTCATTTTGAAGGTGTTTATGTGAAAAATACACATATAAACACACATAAGCGAACTGGCGAAAAAAGAACGCTACACTTGTTAAGCGAGCCGTCGTATACGCAGGTTTTTCACATCAATGTTTTTCTTTGGTATCTTATTCATTTTTCCTTCAATAAAATATGAATTATTTTTACCAATGAATTGAAAATATCATGTATTTTCCATCACACATTGTGATATAGTGTCATACGGTTTTCAATTTGAAGGTGTTCATGTGGAAAATACACATATAAACACACAGAAGTAAAGTGGCGGAGAAAATAATGCTACACTAGCTAAGCAAGTCGTTGTTCTCGGATTGGGAATTAAATTTGCTCAATGATATGTTACCACTATGCTTTCATTAGCGTACATTTTTGTCGCCGGCCATATTTAGGCACGCTCACATTCTAAGTTTGTTGATTTTTCATGAAAATAATATTAGTGCTTTAGCGGGCCGAGCAAAAACTTGCAAAGGAGCGACCCCTACTCCCAATATCCCAATAATTTTGCATTATTCACTTCGCGACAAGTATGAATGTTCACAAACACAGTTCTCATAAAATGTTTCTGTGGTATCATATCTAACAAGCATTTCTACTTATCGGCTGGTTTGGCTAATTGTCATAAAACCAATTTCGAATAAAAATAATGAGGAGGTGCCCTATCTTTCTGAAACCGATAGATAGGCCTATCGTCGTCTATTCGAATGGGCCGATAGATCCCCTCATGTAACACCTCTGGATTTTTGAGGATATACCAGAGGAAGAGGTGTTTTCTGGCACTTAATCGTATTCAAGCATATATTCGAAAACGATTCTCAGTGACGTGATTAATAATAAGTTTCACCAGAATGGAATGATTCAATTTGTGTCAGATGTCAAATTCAGTAATAAAAATAAACTATTAAATTTTCTTTTATATCAATCAGAATCAAATTGGTGCATACAAATGTTGCATAAATATTACAAATGTAGCTACGTTTTTGTAACCAGTGTACCAGAATTATTTTTTCTGTTCAAAATATGGACCAACAACAAATTAAGGCATAAACTGACAACTGACTTAACGAAACGCCAAATTCTGTTTCAAAACCAAAATCACGCTAGTTTTGAATCATGAATACGTTTCAAATCATAATTGATGTAATGTCATCATTTCAACGCCATAATGAATGTATTTGAATCACAGACGAATACGTTTTGAATAAATAAGCGCCAGAAAACGCCACAGTTAACCGTACATAACCGTAGCCCATTCCAGAATTCAAGTACACAATAAGAGGTGCTTGCAAAGAAACTACTCCTACTACTGAACAGACTTCAGTACTGTTATTATTGCCAGGAATTGAATAATGAACGTTATGAACATTTATTGGAACGAAGTGGGGTGAGTATCAATCTTTTTTATTTTTGATATTCAACGCTTGTATGCAAATTCTTGAAAACAAAACTGCCAATTATCCATGAGAGGCCGATATATATTTCAAAAATAGTTGAGGGTGCCCATGATGTCATCAACATTTTGTGTCAATAATGAGTTCATGAAATACATTTTTTGAAGTAAACATTTCACGACTTTAATATCTTGTCGAAAATACCGACAATAATTCTTACGCTCGCACTATATCAAGCAATCAATCAATCATGCTTTATTGTCCAAGAAATCCTTATTGACAAAGCTAGTGAAACTTTATGAAGTCAACAATGTTGAAGTTTTTAAAAAATATTTAAATTATGAGATACAGTAAACAATCATATTAGAAGGTTAAAAAATATACATATACGAATACACATATGTAAATAAAACAATATATAAACCATTCCAGATGATGAATAAATAAAAACTTACAGATATGTAAGCATCTGAAATACTAAGAGTCAAAATACATCATCGTAACATTTCTTTAAGTCATAGTAGGTTTTTTGCGAAAGTACACCTTCAACTAATTTTCTGATTTTTTTTTTTGATTTGCTATTGCTCTATAGCACATTGGAAGGTGGTTGTATAATTTCTTGCTCTCATATATCAATGAAAATTTTGTAATTGCTGATTTTGGGATTGGCAAGGGTGAATTCCGACTTCCTCTTGTGTGTTAACGTCTGTCATTATTTGTTGCTGAGTTAGAGTAATTTTTGCGAATTAGGCGAACGGTTTCTGAAAGGAAAAAACAGGTACAGTAAAAATTTTTTTACTGATGAAAAGTGGTTTCCAGTAATCTTGTGATTTTGCTCTACATATGTATCTGATAGCCCTTTTTTGTAGAACGAATACTCGAATTTAGTAGTTGCTGACTACAAAAGCCCCAAAAGGCAATTCCTTATCTCAATTGCGACGCTATCGAGGAAAAATACACAGTTCTGGGTGAGGATTGATTGAGTCCGTTAGAAACAACTCGAACTGCATATCAGCCAGATGCTATTTTTTGCATGAATTTGTTATATGCTCATATAATTTTAATTTATCATTTATAAATACCCCTTAAAATTATGTGTGAATTTTGTTAACTATAGCGTGATTTTCTATAAGTAAGTCATCAAAATTGAGTTGAAAGCAAACTATGTTTGTTTCATTTGTGTTGAAACATAAGGAGTTTGAATCGCACCAGTTATGATGTCTCTAAGATTATCTGCATTCGTCCCACGCCAAAGTGTCGCCTCAAAAACCACAAGAGGAGACTAAATCATCTGTCGGTAACAAATAAGACTGATGGGTATCCGCGGCTAAGCTAAACAGTGGAGACGGGAGTGGGTTAACCAAATTAACAAATTTCAAATAGATCCTGATGGGCGCCAGGTAAAATTAATCCTCCAGATACCCTAAGTAACTTACAATATCAATAACTTACCAATTGATATAAGATATTGAAATAAAAGATAAAGATCCCCAATATGATTTATTCAGTAAACCTAACTTACATGGATTAACCAACAACGCTTCTAAGAAAACAATGCGATATTCAACTACTACGCGATGTCCGAATGTCAATGAAAGAGGTCATTGAGAGCGATGTAGATAACCACAAATTCAATCAGCCATAAATTACGGTAGTAACGACGCTTAAAAGAAAACTACAATACGTCAAGTAGAACTACCACGAAAATTGAGTCGGTGTGGGCGAAATCGTAAATACTAGTATTGGAAGGTAAGACAATCTCTTTTGCGTTGCGTGAGCTCAGGCGTAGGCGCATCGGTGTCAACAAGCAATCGTGAAAGGAAGAAAATACCTCAATTTGCGTTTTACAAATGAAACTAAACACGTTGCCAACTAGCGGTGAATTCAGCCAGAAAGGCAATCACTATAACAGGTAACAATAACAGGTAACAATAAACAAAAGGTCGAACAATTATTTGAATGACTCAGTATTACACAAATATTCAAATAAACCAATTATAACTTGCGTGCTACTTGTGGGCCACCCGGTATGTGGTGTTAGGCTACCCCGTAGTTCGACGGAGGTAGATCACCCTGTAGTACGGCGGAGATGGATTACGCTGTAGCACCGCAAAGATAGATCAACCTGTAGCACCACCAAGATAGATCACCCTGTAGGGCACAACAAGATGACCAGGGATTGATCACCAAATAGGACCAAAAAGGTAGCTGAACACCTCCAAGTACAGGGAGTTTGTCAACAAGGTGTTCTACACCCCAGAAAAAAAACCCTATGAAAGGAAATTCTCAATCAGAATCAGAAAGAACCAAAGTGAGATTCAACCCCATTCAATAGGGACTAATTGACTTTTCGATAATTTTCATTAAGAAAAGTAGCAAGATAACAAGAGTATATTTTTGGGTGCCCTGTATAACCATATAACCCGTAAAAAAATCATATCTTCAAACTATTAATGACCCAATAGCTACCTACCTATTACAAATCTATAAATAGTCATAATATTTTAAGATATTCAAAAATTCTCTTTGTTTATTCCTTTGCGTACTAGGCGACATTTTTGAGGTTAAGTGGAAGAGCAATTGAATGATGACTTGTCATCATGTAAAATGAACTTCGCCTTTTGTCTTCTTATAATAAATGAACTGTACATGATTAATTTGATTTGAATGTATTAAAAGATAATAAAGACGGTATTATTATCATTTGAATAGATTTGAATAAAATTAATAATTTGATTGTGCAGGAGGTTGAAATACTAGAGCAAAAGGCCTTATAGACAATCGACATCTCGTAACATCATCGACAAGTCAAATGTCGAAGTCAGATGTTTCAAATGTAAACAAACTGGACACTTCATGAATAAATGCAAATTGAACACTAATAACAACGAATATAATGCATTTAGTGCAATCTTTCTCAGCGGTAACTTTAATCAAACAGATTGGTACATCGATAGTGGTGCCAGCTGTCATTTAACGTCAAACAAGGATTGATTGTTGAACGCAACAAATCAACACCAAGTGCGAGACGTTATTATCGCTAATAAGACGAAAATTCCTGTTGAAGGCTGTGGAGATGTCCAAATAACTACTCTTGTTGGAGATACCGAGCACGAGAATACAGTTATGGGAGTGTTATATGTGTCAAACTTGGATACGAACTTATTATCAGTCAGCCAGTTAATGAGCAAAGGAAACAATGTGACATTTGATAAAAAGCACTCTTATATTTATAACTTGTAGCAATCGCAGATATAGTTGGAGGTGTTTACAAATTGAGAATCAAGCAAATAGATTGTTTGTTGACTTCAGTGTCCGGAAGTGTATGGCATAGAAGATTTGGTCACCTCAACAGCAAATACCTTAATGTGATGAAGGATGATGCTGTAAAAGGTATGTCATATTTGGACAAGGCTCAGGTCAGTAGGACTAGCTGCATTGTATGTTGTGAGGGAAAGCAATCCAGACTGCCTTTCAGTCATGTTGGCAACAGAAGCGTTGAACTTCTCGAGATGGTGCATGCTGATGTCTGTGGATCTATGGAAGCCAGGTTATTGGAGGAACGAAATATTTTTCGTCGATGACTATAGTCGGATGGCATTTGTATATTCCTTGAAGACCAAAAATGAAGTATTTTCAATTTTCAAAGCATTCAAGACGTTAGTAGAAAATCAGACAGGCGGAAAGTTGAAAGTATTGAGGGCAGATAATGGTACAGAATTCTGCAGTAAGGAATTTGGAAATTTCTTGCAATCGGCCGGAATTGTACATTAAAAAACTTGCCCATACACACCGGAACAGAATGGTCTCTGCGAAAGGTACAATCGTACAGTCGTAGAAAAAGCGAGATGTTTGTTATTCGATAAAGGATTAGCTAAACCTTTTTGGGCAGAAGCAGTAAACACTGCAGTTTATTTGCGCAACAGGTCAATCGCATCAGGATTGATCAACAAGACGCCTATAGAGATATGGACCGGAGCTAAGCCAGATGTCAGTAATCTACGTATCTTTGGAAGTAAGACTATGGTACACATACCAAAAGAAAAACGATTAAAATTGGACAGAAAAGCAACTGAGCGTATTCATGTTGGTTACTCAAACAATGTAAAAGGTTATCGAGTACACAATCCCCAAAAATAACAGAGTAACATTAGCAGGGGATATTGTTGTGATTGAGGAGGGGATTGACCAGCAGCAGGAAGTGATACTCATTGATATTAGTGAGGACACTAATGATATTTTTTCTATGAAAAAAGAAAGAGAAGAATGTACTTGAGAAGTGGGGAACATGAAGCACACAAAAACAGAGCAAGATCAGGAGAAGGAAGAGGGTTTTGAGGACACCGAAAACATGCTAGCGACTGAAACTGCGGAGCCTGTGCCAACCAGACCACAGCTTTCGACTCAGCCAGGGCTCTCTCCCGTATTGCCGGTGGAGAAACCTGCGAAGCGTCTACGCAAGCAGCCTGATCGTTACGGTTTTGGTGTTGTGTGTGAAGGTCAAAGCAATGAAACCAGTGCATGTGAAATATCTTTAGATGAAGCATTGAATGGACCAGAAAGTGAACAGTGGAAATTAGCTATACAAAGTGAATTTAAATCATTTGAAGATAATGATGCTTGGGAGTTAGTAGACGTTCCTCACAGTGGCACTGTTGTATCATGTAGATGGGTATTTAAGCGAAAAATTGACAATGATAATAATGACAGGTATAGAGCCAGGCTGATTGCTAAGGGCTTTACCTAAAAGCCGGGCATTGATTTTGATGAATGTTTATCACCTGTAGTTAGGCATTCTAGTTTGAGATTGTTATTCGCTTTAGCAGTTCAGCTTCATTTAGATATTTGTCACTTAGATGTAGATACTGCATTTAGAAATGCAGTTTCTTAGAAGACAATGTGTATATGACAAAACCATTATGGTTTCAGGTTAGTGATGATAATATGAGCAAGGTTTTGCTTTTAAAACGTGCTATTTATGGCCTAAAACAATCATCAAGGGCATGGTATAAGAGAGTTGATGATTTCTTAGGTTATAAAAAATGTGAACTAGAACCATGTTTATTCACAAAAATGGATAAACATGTAAAGATCATTATTGCATTGTATGTTGATGATTTTTCTGTATTTTCAAATAATCAAAAAGAAACAAATTTGTCATCCAAATTTAAAATTGAGGATTTCGGATGAATGAAAATTTATTTAGGTATGAATGTAGCAATGGATAAAGAGAATGGTACTATAACTTTAAATCAAGAAAAATATATTGATGAATTATTGTTAAAGTTTAATATTTTTGATTGCAAGTTTGCAGATACACCAATTGAAACTAAACTGAATTTAACAAAAAGTGAGAATTGTGTCAAAAATTTATGTTATCAGAAACTGACGCTTATGTATATAGCTGTTCTCACACGTCCTAACATTGTATTTTCTGTAAATTTTCTAAGCCAATTCAACAATTGTTATACTGAAGAACATTGGGCCTATGCAAAGAGGATTCTAAAATATTTAAAGAGAACTGAATCTATGTGTTTAAATTTTTCAGCTAGTGGTAATAATCAGTTAGGAGCTTTTGTAGATGCAGATTGGGCCAGTAATGTAATTGATAGAAGATCATATACAGGATATTTCTTCAGGCTGTCAAATTGTGCTCTTGGGAAACTAAGAAACAAGTTACTGTAGCTCTGTCTAGTACGGAGGCTGAATATATGGGCATTTCAGAATGTTGTAAAGAGGCTGTGTATTTGCGAAATTTATTATTCGAATTAACTAATGTAACTTATCCTATACCAATAATTAATGATAATCAGTCTGCCCATAAGCTGTTAGCAAATCCTGTCCACCATAAGAGGTCCAAACATATAGATGTGCGGTACCATTTTTGTAGGGAGAAAGTCCTGAATGAAATTGTAAAAATTAAATATTTATCGACTGCAGAAATGCCCGCAGATCTACTTACTAAGGGTTTATGTAAAATGAAATATAATTTTTTAGGAATGTTTGGTTTATTTGATAAAAATAATATGTCGTAGATATATTGTTAATCATATGCATCTTTTATTTTGTTAAGTGGGGATGTTGAAATTTATAAGAAAATATAACAAGTAACGAGATCTGTTATCTGCTAGATGTAAAATTTATATAGAATAAAAGTCAGTTGTTGCCCGTCCGTTGAACGATTCATTACAATTATTGATTGCAATTCTAATTTCATACGAATTACTGAATAACGGTGATCCGTAGGGTTTATATGTGTGCTCATATAAACTTATGAGAGAATGTTCGAGCACTGGTTCATCGAATATATTCAACTTTTCACTGTTTGTTTCGAGCACCATTGTTTTTTTCTCACTTTCAATCCAATCGATTTCAAAAATTTAAGATCACTCACAGACAGAGCGTTATGTGCTAATTGTTTAGCATACACTTGTGGAATGAGCTTCTTTCTGTGCACACTTTTCTTTTTATGCACATTTTTCTTTTTATGCAAAATTTTCTTTCTGATAGTGCAGCTCGTTTTGGTTTGGGATTCTTCAATACGATTTTGTCTATCGTACATGAAACCCATAACAATAGTTATTCGATTTTCTTCATTTCCAAAATAATGAAAATCTCTTCTTCACTTCCAAAATCGATAAGGTTATTTTTTTCATTTTGCACCCAACCATTGTAGCGATTATACAAATTTTCAGTAATATTTTTGATTTGACACATCTATAGCTGCACGTACAACCGATTTCTGGCGTGTCTACACATGCCGTGGCGATGGGTCGAAATGCGCAAGCGACTGTGCGATTCTCTTCACAGTTGTTCGGTGCTACGCTATCTCTTTCGCCACACCGACCTCGGATATTTATATACAGTTGTGTTTACCACAGTATACATAACCTGTTTTTACTAAATACATTATTTTCAAAATTATTTAAAATAAAATATGTCTGACGATGATAATTGAGAAAGCAAAGAAAGCAAATTCACACTACGACAGACTATTAAGTTATCGGTAATGTAATTATATTAACCCATAAAAATGGGTAACGCTAACATATTTTGGAAAAAGAACAGAAATAATCGCAGGTTTATTCAGAAAAAACAATGTGGAAGTAGCATTCAGACCACATGCCAGGTTATCTTATTTCCTTTTCAATGCCAAAGATAAGGTCGACAAGTTGGAAAAATCTGGAGTTTATAAGCTCAAGTGTCTGGAGTGTAATTGTGTTTATGTGCGACAATGCGGACGAAATTTCCAAAAACGGTATGCTGAACATGAAAAGTCCTTGAGACTAGGAAAAAATGATTCGACATTTTCAAACCATTCCTTGGCATGCAAACACAAGTTTCCGAATCTAAACGATACGGAAATTCCGCACTATGCAAGGAAGGGTTGCAAACTCAATTATTTAGAATCCTTTGAAATTTACAAGCATAAACATTGCGTGTGCAACCTGTTGAATGATCAAATCGATTTAATTCACTCTTCGGTTTTTAAATTGGCACATCCGCATTGTGAACTGTGAATTCAGGTACTCAATCAAGTACCTGAATGGTATATATAGGCCAATGTAAGGAATCATTGTTAGTTTATTGTATTAGTTTGAGAAGGTCCATATAGGACGAAACTGCAGTAACGTTAGTTACAAATAAAAGTGGTAAAAAAATAGAAATTGTCATTTCTCTTTCCATGATACTATAGGTAATTCTCCAAAATATGATCAGCTAATTGGATATTTCCTGTATACATAGGTATATAAATAAAAACGTGATTTAGATTAATATAGATGGATGTGTATAGATAGATAAGTACATACCTTAATGTCAAAAACAATTTTTCAGTACTATACTATACTTATAAAATAGTAGGTAGGCACTGAATTCTCAGACATGATTGACGTTTTTGCCTCAATCTGTTTTCAACAGTGGCGTACAGAAATTATACCAAACAGATGAGAAGAAGTGATGATAAAATATATAGAATCACAACCTCTACAACAATGTTTCCGTTTTAATGCAATATTACTAATAATTTGGTGCTTACTATTATGGAATTGTACTATGGTATATTAAACCCACATTTTTTTCAATGTATATTATAAATTACATATTTTTTATGAATATTTCAGCAGCCAACGATCATCACAGAAATCACAAAATATTATTATTGATGTTTTACATCTGACAGGCGTTTCGTGACGCTCACAATTTTGTGTAGTACAATTTGCCTTTAGCCTCAAAATCGGCCTCAGTTTCGACAATTACTTCTTCATCTGCGCAAAATTTTTTTCCAGCGAGCATTCTCTCGTGGTCTGAAAACAGGAGTAAGTCGCTGGGGGTCGGATCCGGAGAATACGGTGGTTGCGAAAGCGATTCAAAGCCTACTTTGTGCAATTTTGCTATAGTTTTTATTGATTTGTGACACGGTTCATTGTCTTGATGGAACAGCACGTTTTTCATCTTCAAATGGAGCCGTTTTTCCGCGATCGCATCCCTCCAATTACGCTATGTAACAGTTGCTGTTGATTGTTTTTCCTCTTCAAGACAATCGATAAATATTATATCTGATGAATACAGTTTATTTTAGGACGGTAGCCGATCGGTTCGACATGGGTGCTTTGTTCACTCACTCGAAATGACCGCCGTGATGGTCGAGCCCCAGGCTGGACGATCGATTTTCACTTGCTATCGTCCAACCCTTGTTAGGTATCACACGTTGAAAGGTAAGACCTCGTTAATCTTTATCTCGCACAAGTTTAGACTTCTGAGGGTTGTCGTTCTAAGTGGTGCGACAGTTGGTTAACTGAAAAACAGATTTTAAACAGATTTTCACTATAAAGGGTTTTACAAAAACTGCGACACGTGTTTCGCTGTACAATGGCTTTCTCAAGCACGTGTCGACGTTATTGTAATACTCTTTTTAGTGAAAATCGTACAATAAACTGTATTAATTAGTTTTAATATAGATTGTCATCAAGTATCCGCCTGTTCTATTCAAAAAATTATATCATGGGCATTCCAAAATACTGATACCGTAACACTGCCAGCCAACTATTGCGACTATGCATGCTTTGGAGTCGGTTCACCACGTATAGTCTACTCAGATGATGATCTTTTTGATTCTGGTGTGAAATTATGGAACCATGTTTCATCCATTGCCACATATCGATGCATACATTCGAGTTTTTTTGTGGTATAATAGCTTCAAACACTGCTCAGAATCATGAAATGGTTATTTTTGGTCGATTGTGTGCACGCGCAGTGCCCACATTGATTAAATATTAATGCACGATATGTATCTGTAGGGAGGGTGAGTATAGACCCACAGCACTTTAGGTCACATTTGGCCCATTGAACATCCTCCCGAGGAGTTGTCCTCCTAGGTCATCGTCCATTCTGTCTTTTCCAGGAAGGTGGATAGTTCACTAGGAGACATCTCCTCGGCAGGCCAAGACTCGCCGAACACACACTCTCTCTCTTGTTGACGATAACTCCGGACACTCGCATAGGGCATGCCTGTTCACACATCCTGCATAGAGGTGTGTCCCATATTATGGAGTTGTTTCCTTAGTTGATACTGGTCAGTCAGAAATCCTACTGTTACAGCATGGCCACGGGACACTCGCCGATGCGAATATTCGCGCGGTGCGAACGGCGAAGTGTCTAGCGACTGAAGGCTCGCGCAAACCGGAGCGGCCGCGAACGCGGTGGCGGACGCGGTGGCGATGCGGTCGCAAAGCGAACAAAACCACCGCACACCAATGCGTTCAAAGTGTAAGAAACGATATGGATTTT
>NW_019291906.1:0-63755 GCF_000500325.1 Leptinotarsa decemlineata | reverse complement strand
ACCACGATGTGGTGACGTCCGAATTTCGGAAAATATACACACTGTGGATCGGTTCAATATTATCAGCTGTTCATCAAATATATTTACTGAACATTTATGGGGAAAACAAATTTTTAGAACGTTATTCGAGCAAACTCTTTTTAAATCAAAGCTGGGACAAATTTTCTTTAACCTATATAATAATCAAAGGATGGCAACTTTTAGATTAATTGACCAATACTTCATAAAATCGATATTGAAACTAATTATTACAGTTTATTGAATGATTTTCACTCTAAAGGGTTTTACAAAAACCGCGGCACGTGTTTCGCTATGCAGTAGCTTTCTCAGTCGTAAACTGTTTACGCCTGAGGAAGCTATTGGATACTGTTTACGCTTGAGGAAGCTATTGTATACTGTTAACGCTTGATGAAGCTATTGGATACTGTTTTCGCTTGAGGAAGATATTTTATACTGTTTACGCTTGAGGAAGCTGTTGGATACTGTTTACGCTTGAGGAAGCTATTGTATACTGTTTACGCATGAAGACGCTAGTGTATACTGTTTACGCTTGTGGAAGCTACTGTATACTGTTTACGCTTGAGGAAGCTATTGTATACTGTTCACGCTTGAGGAACCTATTGTATACTGTTTACGCTTGAGGAACCTATTGTATACTGTTTACGCTTGATGAAGCTATTGTATACTGTTTTCGCTTGAGGAAGCTATTGTTAAATGTTTACGCTTGAGGGAGCTATTGCATACTGCTTACGCTTCAGGAAGCTATTGTATACTGTTGACGCTTGAGGAAGCTATTGTATACTGTTCACGCTTGAGGGAGCTATTGTATAATGTTCGCGCTTGAGGGAGCTATTGTATACTGTTTACGCTTGAGGAAACTATTGTATACTGTTTACGCTTGAGGAAGCTATTGTATACTGTTTACGCTTGATGAAGCTATTGTATACTGTTTTCGTTTGAGGAAGCTATTGTTTACTGTTTACGCTTGAGGGAGCTATTGCATACTGCTTACGCTTGAGGTAGCTATTGTATACTGTTGACGCTTGAGGAAGCTATTGTACACTGTTCACGCTTGAGGGAGCTATTGTATACTGTTCACGCTTGAGAAAGCTATTGTATACTGTTTACGCTTGAGGAAACTATTGTATACTGTATACGCTTGAAGAAGCTATTGTATACTGTTCACGCTTGAGGAAGCTATTGTATACTGTTTATGCTTGAGGAAGCTATTGTATACTGTTTACGCTTGAGGACGTTATTGTATAGCGAAACACGTGTCGTGGTTTTTTGTGAAACTCTTTATAGTGAAAATCATACAACAAACTGTATTAATTACTTTACTAGTTTAGTGATACAGTAATTTTTCTGGAAAAGGTTTGGTTGGGTAACAGGATCAATTTTGTCTAAAAAAAAAATTGGTTTTTTGCCGACGTGTCGAATTTAATAAATTCTTCCTCAGGGCTCTGTAACAATGAATTTTCATTAGCATAACGTCCGATAAACTTATACGATTATTATCGTTTCAGTTTCACAAGAAATAATGAGTTCTTAATTAAATTACTCACCGAAAAGTAGTGATACGTATTCGAAAAATAAAAATAAAAACCATGGCAACAACAAATTCTCGAGAAAACACCAACACAAAACGACATGAAACAAACGAATGGCTTCACCTTTGATTCTGATAAGGCGGTGTCTGTTTTTCAATCAATGGCGGAAAGAAAAAGAATGAAAAAAAGATAAATTATTGCGGTATTTTACTTATTAAATTGCAGTATGCTGTATTAAGGTCATCGACATCTCTTCTAGTGTTTTAACACTATCGCATTTGAGGATATGTGTCATTTCGCTCAAAACTCTTTTGGATTGATATGTTTGAACATCTAGAATAGTTGGATGATCAAAATCAAAAATGTGTCCATATTCTTTTTCATTTTCAACGAGAGCTGTGTGGTTTCTTATATTCAGTTTCTTAGAGCCTTCATGTGTTCTGGAACTCCTGTTTTGAGATATCGTCCGGTTTGACCAACGTAGCATTCATGACAGCTTCCACAGTTTAATTTGTATAAATTAGTTTCACATTCTCCATTAGGGACCCGATTTCATATTTCCAAGTTATACATCGAAAACAAAGATTCATAACATCAAATGGACAAACTATTGAAATTACATTAAATTCGGGTTTATTATGAAGAATTCAAAATCTCATAGAGTCAATACAATGGTAAATAAAGGTATAAAGCCCCTACTCACCGTCGAAGTAGTTATTTCAAAGACATTCATAAACTAACATTCCAAAAATGAATCATGCGTTACCTTCAGTTGTAAAATACAGAGCCAGACTGTCCCTATGGAAATGTAGAATGATTTACGGTAAAATTTGGAGTTTAGGTCCCAAACGATTCCATTGGATAATGATAACTTATGATGACTTATGGAGCAATTGCCTGGTGCTTTACAGAAAACGTCTTAGGCGAGGCTCTGTGACTTACAGAAATGAACTTGTCTCGCCATCTGTGGTGCCATTAGTACCACACCGTCAGCGGTCACGGGGATCCTTCTAGATCTACCTCCTCTCCGCATTTTTTTTTTTTGGAGAGAGGCTAGATGGACTGCATATAGACTTGTGCACATTGCCAATGGCACAACTCAATCTTATGCAGAGTACAATAGACTGCTGATTGACACTGAAAGTCACAGCATCCTGGAAATAACCTCTGACATTATGCCTCCAACTGTCAACTGTGAACTGTCTCATACACTAGTATTCCTAAGTAGAGAGGACTTGATTCTCCGGAAGAAGAAAATGTTAAGAGCAAATATTGGCTCTGGTGCAAGTGTTTTTAGTTGCAGATACAGGAGAGAGACATCAACCTGCCTAGGTACATATGCGACTATATTTCAAGCAGAAATCTATACTATCAAAATGTGTGCGGAAATATTTGTAGAATACAACCTCTCTTGCTCCTATCGAACAAGATTGGAATTGGTAGCAAATTACCAGAAACGACTGTCCTCAATAGAAAACTCAACAAATTGTCTCTGGTCTGAATTTCTGGCCTGAAAGGCAATGAGGCTACTAACTTCGTTGCAAATAAGGGTGCTGCAAGCAGCTTCATCGAACCAGAACCTGTCATTAGCATCGCTTTAGGCTTTGCCAAACAAACATTGAACACCTGGATGGCAGAAAGATTTATGAACTTTTGGCAAAATCTTCTAGGATTGGCTCACTTTAAGACGTTTATTTACCCTTAAAAGCTTGAAACCGAACAGTTGTTGGACAACCGACCTTCTCACAGGTCACTGTCATCTGACTTAGACTGTCAGAGACTTTTGATCTAAGCTATCCTACCTCCAATTGGTATTGTGAAACTCACGCCTATCAACTTGAGATTACAGGAACTCCGAACCCGATATATCAATAGAACACTCAACAGCACTTACGCTCCTGCCATTGGCATACTGGCCACCCCCTGGAAGCCTCGCGTTGGCAATGGAAGGATCTAGAGAAAGAAGCATCCGTTTCTTCCAGCAAGGCTCTTAGGATCCTTGGAGGACATCCCCGAGCGATTCAAGGATATCACCGACAGGTTCCAGCTGGCGATGATGTAGAGACATACCTGAAGAATCTTTTGTATAGCGAAACATGTGTTGCGTTTTTGTGGAACTTTTTATGAAAATCTCACAATAAATTGTTTCGTGAACATGTTATGGATTTCTATCAAGTATCAACAATGTGATGCACTGTTTGGAACCTTTGGTGTAGTAATGAATATTACTGGAGTTATTTCCCAACACCAAACCGTTATTTTAACACCTCGACACCTGTTTCGATTACCAAGTGATCATCTTCAAGAGGAAGATCAAATTAACTAACTGTATTTAGTATGTAAGCTCACATATATAGTTAGGAATGAGTATGTCTATTTGATTAGGCATCAAATCTATATTATAACTTCGAATTATAACAGTTACTATCATTATAATTGGATATGGTTATTATTATATTTTCAGTTTGCATCAATATGTTATGAATTTTTATCAAGTATTGGCCAATTCCATTACATAAAAACGTTTATTCTCACCTTATATTGGTTTTAAGTGTCAGTACTCACCTTAAAAATATCTACTGTTATTTTGACGACATATTCTCTGTGAACGGCCAAGAAGAAAATGAAAAACAAATGGAAGAGGGAGAACAGACAGAGTTGAGAATATAGTCGAAAGACTCACCCTGTATACAGATGCAACGTTGCTTTGGTTGAGAGATCGATCAACTTTTCAGATTTTGCAGAATTTTTTTCAATTTTCAGAGCCACGATATGAATTTTCCTAACTTTTTTTTCAGTAAACTGCAAAATAAATTGTTGAATTTTTTTTCTCATTCCTCGATTTTGTAGTTTCTGCAACTGTCCCATTTGATTTTGGTTGAATAGATACATCAGTGTAGCACAGTAGTCAAAGTGTGGCCTTATTATGCAGTTGTAACATGTTAGTCTAGCAAAGGTTGATAAAGATTTTGAAATTCTAGAGAAAAAATACATTTCCTTACATATCTTTCTAATGGTATATTCGGCATGCTTATTCAAATTTAACTGATGGTCTATAAGGAATCCTAGGTAGGTACTTAATTTCATTCACAATTGTGAGTTGATTATTGAATATGCTGATATTAACGTCGTTAGTATCAATCTTTATTTGATTCGAATTTGTTGTAACAATCATTGTCTTAGATTTAAAGATATACTGATATTTTGTACAGCTTCTTTTAAATCACAGTTTTCCGTATATACAAGGGTATCATCAGCAAATGAATTAATATGGTGTGAACCAGGTACATAGTTGATAACATTTATATAAATAATGAATAGCAGTGGTCTCAAAACACTACCTTGTGGTACACCTATGTCATTTATAATTTGATCAGACATTACATCACAAACTTTAGTCCTTTGACTTCTTTGCTCAAGATAACTATCTAACCAGTTTAAAGCTTTTCCAGTTACACCATAATACTTCAGTATATTGATTGAAGTTTTCCTATTAATTGTTTCAAAGGCACGCTTGAAATCTAGAAATATAGCGACCATATATTTCTAGATATATTTCTTATCAATACTTTTTTCCACTCTGTGACTGTTAGTTGTAATGCTGTTTCGCATGAGTGATTCTTACGAAAACCAGACTGATTTTCGATGAATAAATTATTTTCATTAAAGTATGTAACTAGTTGTTCATATACTGCCAGTTCCAGTACTTTTTCAAGAGTTGGAAGACTGTTTATTGGACTTGCATCACTTGTATTATTTATTTTTGGAATTGGAGTCACTGTACTAACTTTGTACTGGTTTGGAAACAGTCCCGTGTACAAGGAAGTATTTATAAAGTTCAATATTATATGCCCAGACAAATCGATAGTTTCTTTTAAAAATTTACTATTTATGATTTCACTTTTATTTACTTTATCAAGAGGAAAAACTATCTCACGTAAAGTTATCATGTTTATTTTTTTGAATTGACTCAACCTACTGTTTATGGGTTCATAGTTATTCGGTGTCCATATCTCATCACAATATACACTATTTTCTATAACAGAACTTCGAATATAGATATGGATGAGATAATACTTCACATTACCTCTAGATGCCAGTTTTGAAGTATATCTATGAGTGTTTATATAAAAGAAATCTGATGAAATGGTTTTTTTCATCCTCCATGAAAAGATCTTTCAAGTCTCGTTTGAGTTAAATTCCTACGGGGTACGCTCTCCATTTTGTAAATAATATCATCTCCAGAACGTGAGGGCATTCCAGCCATCTCTGGGGATCTTATTCATCTCTTTTGTGAGGAATAATATCTCGACATGGCGATGAATACAGACCAGCATCCTGTTTCTATTCAATTCATTGCAGTTGTGAAAAAGGGTATTTCTATTACTGAAAACTTACCTTATTAAAAAAAGAGAATTATTTTTAACTTCGGAGTGCGTTACGTGCAGTGGCGGGTATTCACTGACATGAAATGGGATTCAATGATTCAATAATAAAGGGTCTTCCAACAAGGACTTACAAACTTTGACAATTGATAACGGCCATCTGTCAAATTAGTTGTCATTCATTCAGTCTGTTTTGCTAATTCACCATTGACGGATATAGCACGTGCGAATAATGAAATTGTTTTTTTTTTTCAAAATGGGTGTGTGTTCCGGCAACGTACGGTCGCCATAATCGTCCTACCTGTTCGCAATGGGGTGGATGAGTTTGAGTCCATTGGTTCTGTAAAAGAACACCCGTACATCGACAAAACGCAAGATCTGCCAAAAACATCGCCGGTGTCTGTGAGAGTGTGCAGGAGAATCCGAAGCAGTCGATTTCACGTCTCGCAGACCACAACTTTTTGTGAATTTTGCGTCATTACTTAGGCCTGCATCCGTACAAAATTCATCTGACTCAGGAACTGACACTGTCACCAAGGCCGTAGCCAGAAAACAATTTCGGGGTGGGGGTTTGGTTTGGTGGAACAGTAGGAAAACATGAAATATTGAAATAACGAAAGAAAGAAAATTGTGTTACATGATCATATATATTTATTAGAAAACCATTACAGAAATATTAACATCTTTTTACAAAATCAAATTTAGTTTTATAGCTTTGAAAAGAGAAATGAAAATTTCTTGTTTTTGTTTTTTACCACTTTCATTTGTAACTAACGTTACTGCAGTTTCATCCTATATGGACATTCTCAAACTTATACAATAAACTAACAATGATTCATTACATTCGCCAATATATACCATTCAGGTACTTGATTGAGTACCTGAATTTACAGTTCACAATGCGGATGTTCACAATTTAAAAACCAGAGAGTAAATTAAATCGATTTGATCATTTAACATGTTGCACCCACAATGTTTATGCTTGTGAATTTCCAAGGATTTTAAATAATTGAGTTTGCAACCCTTCCTTGGATAGCGCAGAATTTCCGTATCGTTTAGATTCGGAAACTTGTGGTTGCATGCCAACGAATGGTTCGAAAACGTCATCATTTTTTCCTAGTCTGAAGGACCTTTCATGTTGAGCATACCGTTTTTGGAAATTTCGGCCGCATTGTCCCACATAAACACTATTACACTCCGGACACTTAAACTCCAGATTTTTCCAACTTTTCTCTTTCAAGCACTTTTTTCCTTTTGCCATGGACTTGATAACATTTCTAACGGATTTTATAATTCCAATAGTATCTGTGGAGTAGGGAGGGTGAGAATAGACCCACAGCACTCAGGTCACATGTGACCCATTGTACATCCTCCCAAGAAGTTGTCCTCTTAGGTCATCGTCGATCCTGTCCTTTCCAGGAAGGTGAGCAGGTTACTAGGATAAATCTCCCTTATATCGGCAGGTGTAGGCCAAGACTCACCAAACACACACTCTCTTATTGACGATAACTCCGGAAACTCGCATAGGACATGCCTGACAGTTTCAATTTCCTGTTCTCACATCCTGCATAGAGGTGTGTACACTAGCCCCACATTATGGAGATGTTTCCTCAGTTGACAGTGGCCAGTCAGAAATCCTACTGTCAAGCGTAGATTTTTCCTGGTCACCTCTAGATATTTCTTCGGCGCCAGCATCCCAGGGTCGCTCAGGGTAATCCTGGCAAGATAGCATCTTTTGATTCCATCCCATCTCTTTAGGGATTGAGCATGGGTGTACCGTTTGGCTAGTTCCGCAATTGTCGAAGTCGTCAGGTCGTAGGTGCCACTGGGTCCTAAAATTCTTAGTCCAGCCGCTTCCTTGGCTAAAGAGTCGGCAATGCGATTACCTTTACTCCTGTCGTGTCCTTTATCCCACCTCAGGATAATGTTATTATCTACCGAGGCTTTGGCTAAATCTTGGTGGCACTCTAAAACTAACCCTGAGGTAACAGTTTGTGTGTTCTAGGCTAATAGGACTTGTCTGCTATCAGTGCAGATTGTTATTTTTTGCCGGAAATTTTGTGGCAATTGAGATACCACCCAGTTTTGTTTGAACCACGCTGGTATTTTTTCTCATTTCCCACTTAATCCTTAGGCTTAGTGATTTGAAGTACACTCCACATCCTGAGCCTTCTTAGGTTTTGGAGAAGTTGTGTTCTGGTTTTATTTGTAATATGTAAGGTTTATTGAACACAAACCTGGGTACAATTGTATCACTGGTTGCCTGCAGCAGAGGTTGCGCAGTGAGCGCTTCTGGCCATAGGCTCAGCCTCAATTTACTTATTTCTACTTCGAGGTTTACACCAGCCATGTGCAATCGTAACATGACCATTAACACAACCTCCTTAACGTACAGGCCCAGAGGGGATAGACTAGTAATTAATACCATTGCGGCGGTCGCTGTTATTCTCATGGCTCCTGTGAAGTTTAAACAAGCCAATCGTTGATGTAATTTTTGGATGGCCGTTGCTTGTAGAACTTTCGGAGGGGATCAATCCCCCTTGATCCCCCCTGGCTACGGTCTTGTCTGTCACAACTTGTTTACAGATTTCACAGAATGTCGAATACGACAATTGGTTTGATCAATTGAATTTGATATATGAAACACAATTACTAAGCTTATACAAATGAGAACCTTCGATGTTCTCCACAATGAACTAACACTTCTCACTTACCAAAATCTTTCTTACGTTTTGCTAAAACCATACTGTCTGAATGAAAGTACTCTTCAGCGAGAGGTAAAGAAAACAGGACCCACGCTGTTGGTTCCCGAGGGTAGGTACGTATCCCTTGACAACCAGACACAGACAATTACACAGAGGCGTAACAGTGTTTAGAAAACTCAATTTGAATTTTTATTTATTTTCCCAACAAGACGTGTGTGCTGAATGGGCTGTGGAGCAGTTGGTAACTGACCCTAATTTTCATCGATGAATGGGTACGTGAACAAACTAAATTGTCTAATCTGGGACGAAACCAATCCACATGAGATCCAATAGCGTCCAATACATCCTGAAAAACTGTGAATTTTGGGCTGGCCACATCATCGGTCGTTTGAGAACGACGGCGGGCACTATAGGTCGATGATTACAAACTTCTTTTGGTCTGAATTAGATGATCTGGATTCTACCAACATGTGGTTTCAACAGGATTGCGCTACGTGCCACACAGCTCATATCATATTGGATATTCTGCACGTAGAGGTGATGTGAACTGGCACCGAATATGTATGTGTGTTTTTCAAGTGTGTGTTTTTTTCAAGATGTATGGTAATAAATTGCACTTACAAGGAACATTGTCACCCTCACTGGTATACACCGATGTTTCGCCTTAAGACACTTGCCCCAAGGCTCTTCAGTACCAAATTGGATAACATTATAGAAAATACACACAATTCATTCATGAATTACGATTTTTTAATGTCACGGAATAAGCTTGATCTGCTTATGTCATCGATGACATCGTAATGTCATTCATTCACCTATTTGATTTGATCCCAGCCAAGAGGAATCTTATTTGAATTGAAGGGGTTATATTTTTAGGAGTGAATAATTTTTGAGAAAGAAAGTTTTTGGCTTTCTACTACTCCATCTTGATACAAAAAACAAGGATGAGGGAATCTTCCAAGGAAAGGAAGGAAGTAATCAATTTTAAAATAAGTAACTCTATACATGGATGTGTAGATCATGCAAAGAAGTAACTTTCAGACACAAACTGAAAGAAAGTCCTCCTGAAACAGCTACTTTCATATAAACATTGAATTACACGAAAGAAAAAAATTCTTTCGAAACAAATACTTCTATATGAACACTACTTTTCTCTACTCAGTTTGTATTTCAAACATTCGTTGTGGAATAAAAATAAGATATTATTCACATGAGTTCTACTTTTGATGAAAGTAATAAAATGCACATGGGTGTCAGTTACAGTTACAGGCTCTAAGGCTGGTCGAAAACACCATCCACGAACTGAACACCAACAAAAAAAAGTGCACATTGTTTTGCATCTCGAAGGCCTTCGATCGTGTATGGCACGAAGGTCTTGTACACAAGCTAAACGCGCTCGACCTACCTCGGGGCCTGATCCGGTGGATCGGGTCTTTCCTGAAAGGCAGAACTTTTCAGGTCAGAGTAGAGGGCTCTCTGTCTGACAACAGAGAGATCCTCGCTGGGGTGCCACAAGGGACCGTGCTCTCTCCGACGCTGTACTCACTTTACACCAACGACCTTCCGAAGTCTGAGCGTGTGAAGATATCCCTATACGCCGATGACATGGCGAGGGTCGGATAGCTGGTACCCTCTGATCAACAGAAAATAAAAAACGAATCTGAAGAACAAAATTACTATCTACAATACGATGTTCAAGCCTGTCATCATGGCGTCTGGGGACAAGCGGCTACGTATAATATCTCCATTATGTAGAGATTGCAAAATGAGTTAATAAGGATGATTGTGAATGCTCCTTGGTTCGTGCGGAATGAAGCCATCCGCAGAGATTTGCAGCTACCATCTATTCGGCAGTCCATTCAGTCGAAGAATCAGCGAGTTTTTGATTGCGCAGAAACTAATGAAAATCCGTTAGTTAGGGAAGCTATAAATTATGTTGTAGACGACCCCTTCCGATATAGAAGGCCCCGACACTCTATAGAATGAGGCCCTCATGTCCCCCGTCCCATGTCCCACCCCAGCCAGTTAAGGGTACCACGTTAAAGGCGGTACTGATGTCTGAGGACTTCATACCACCAATATCCCCTCAGTCATGAACCCATTTGTCTTTCTTCGACAAAAATCAGCTAAAAGGGTAAGGGAGCTGGGCTCCAACCTGAATGAACTGAAGACGATTGGTCAGATGCAGCCAAGACGTGTTGAAATTATTTGAGTTTCAAGCACATCGCTGTTGGGTCGGATCTTCGGATCTTTTCCGTACTGATGAGAGTTATTACCTGGAAACCTGTGATCTACTCGACATGTTCGAGTAGATCACATTTGCCATCTGTGGGATATCTTGCATTAATGCCTGTTGTATATAATTCAGTGTCCATCGTTGTATCAGCCCGGAAAGTAGATGTTTTCTGGCATTTACCAGAGCCTACGGCGAAGCTACATTTTACAATGAAGTGAAAGGAATAATGTATACCTATTATTATTGAAGATCAAATTAATACAAATAATGAAATCATGAAACAAACAACAAAAATTATTCGGCTCTTCGATGCGACTTCATTGATTCCAATGGCACATTTGCTTTTTCAGCTGCAGGAAAACCCGGAAAAACCTGCAGCACTACATCATCTGAAGATCTTGATCTGCCAGTGTCCTCTCTTTCATAAAACCAAATGTAGGGTGTCTCCAGAGGCTCCAACAATTTCAAGACATTACCAGAACACTTGACATGACTATCGACAAACTTAAACCAGTCCATTTCATCTTTGACCAATGCGTAATAATGACCAGATTCAATACCAGAACCACAGTGAACAATGACTGCATGAAGATTATAAAGTGGTCTGCTAGATTTAAGTGTTCATCTATTTCGAACCTTCACAAGAATTTGGTGCTTCCGTCAGAGATTGAGTCATGTTTGAAGATCATCAGTGTCATTATTAGATTGACTGGTGCCTCAGCTATACTTGTTTTCCTATAAGAGTCAGTTAGTTCGGCACATGTTTGGCAATACAGTCCATCATCACCCGTTAAAAGTTCCTTTTTCAGTATGATTCAACTATAAGCTTTGCACGGACTGGTTATCAGTCATACTAGGAAACGCTAGTTGAAGTTTCAGGAAATCACATACGTTTTTGCTACCCCAAGAACTCGGAGTAATCCTCTTCCTATTCTAACGAGTGTCTAGTGGACTTCAAAGACCTCAAAACCTCGTTCTTGTAATTCTTCGTCATGAACAACACTTGTAAAACGCTGTTCGCGTAGCAAGTGTTTCCTATATTATCTAATCCAATTTTCTTCTCAGGATTTTCAGAAACCCTGTCTACTGATTCGTTAGGAAGAATATGTCACAGAATCTGTATCAGAACCATTTCTCAAGCTGCAATCGATCCTTCCAAGTGATGAAGGGTTTCGTAGAGGGATCGATTCGGCTCTTGCTTCATGAAGCTATTCCACTGAAAGGTAACCAGAAACACGAGGACTGCAGCTCATATTTGGGGGGCCAGAATGACCTAAGTCTATTGACCGCACTGAAAAAGAAGAAGGTGGATCGGCTTATTTCGAAGAATAATGAAATTAGATATATAAGCACTACATCATAGTTCTGACCACTTCATGATTCACTGCAGATTCTCTCCTCTGGCCAGACGACGACGCCACTGACTTTGTCACCATCTCAGAGCATTGCAATCGTGCACAAAGGGATTTGTTTCGTTTTTTATTTTCCTTATCTCTTCACTGAATCAGAAGGGCTTTTCAGGGAAAGCGCTTCATGTTCCAGAATACGATGTTGAAATATGTATAAGAAAAATAGTTTACGAGGACCGCTTCTTTTTTCTGTTCCAGATGAAAAAGAATGTCGCGACGCGACTTTGAATGGAGAGCGCCAAAAACTGAAGAGCTGTCGGCGACGAAAGTATTCCATCTTCATGCTTCTTTTCAGAGTCACAAAGGTTTCAATTTCAGGACTGGAGTTCGTTTTTTTTTCTGAGACGTCTGAGGACTGTTCCGCGAGAAAGTTCCTCTGCTGCGTTTTAAATATCTTTGATACGTTTCAAGAGCTGCTGCTCGTTAGGTGGAATTCGAAAAGTGTGAAAGGATTTTCACTAGAGGCGGTAGAGTCAAGAGGCATTGTCTGAAATCTCGGGAGGTGGTGCGAAAATGGCGTTTTTCGGAGGAATCTGTTAATGTAGTAAATTAGAATATTGTAGTTCTGTCTGGAATCCTACTTAAACAAAATACATTGATGCTTTAGAAGGTGTTCAGAAGAAATTCCTCAAGTTTGCGTATTATAAGAAACATGGAAAGCTTCCGGTTAGGAATTATGAATACACTTGCCTTCTGACTGAATTTAATTTTGTAACATTAAGAAAGAGACGAGAAATTGCAGATCTTATTTTCATCTATAAACTGGTCAATGGTTCCATTAAGTCACCAACTCTACTGTCTCAGATTAATTTTAATGTACCTCGATATACGTCCAGATCAAATATTACATTCCGCATTAATGTACCCAATTCTCAGCACCATTTCTACAGCCCAATAACCTCTATATGCCGAACTGTCAATGAATACTCTATAAATGTATGTTTTTCTACCCTGAATCACTTTAGAAAAAGTTTGTATAGATTAGTTCCTAGTTGAATATCAATAAGAGTTCTAGTACTACTTACAGATTTATATTACCTAATTGTTTAGCATTCATTAATGTATTCAATTATTTCTGATAGTTATTAGGTATATACATACAGAGTGAAATATCAATTTTGCAACAAAAAACTAGTAAACATTCAAACCATATTCAGGAAACATCTCTATACTTGTTCGAATAATGAATTGAACTGAAATATCATAACTGAAATATCATAACAGTAATATGAGAGAGGCGCCTAAGGTGTATATGAGATACTAGTACTCTTTATGAGGCTAGAACCGTGAAAAAATGATTTTTGACAACTCAAATCCAAGTTTTCCGCAATTCCCCAATTTTATAGGGAATAAAATTTTCTGACAAATGGATAATAAAAAAGTTTCCTATACGGTGCAAACTCACTGTATACATAATATGTTCGAATTTCAATTTCAAGATTCATTTATTTTAATTTAATTCAACAGAAAAATTTTTTTGAGACATGAGAAAATATTGTTCCTCTTTGAAATTTCTCTGCATAATCGGCCTGGGAAGAGGTCAAAATTGACCCTTCTTTACGAATCATTTTCATAAAATACAACTATATATGAACTGAAGAATTTTACAATTTCACAGAAATCATATGACAGATTCGTAGGTGGCTTATATTTTTCAAGCCTTCCAATTCCGTGTGTCTTTCAGGTCGTAATTTTCTCATATGAGCTAATTAGATTTGCGAAAAAATGATCTTAGCAAATTATTCCTATCGTCAAATGACTGAAGTAATTATATTCTCATACCTCATATCTACCCAGCGACCACTTCATTTGATGGTTATGAGACCCACCCACGTGTTTTTCCATCCGACCGAAAAAAAAAACACTTGGTACAACTCCCACAGACGTAAAAGCTGCTCATTCCCCTAGTAATTGAATTCCAAAACGTTTTCTAGTGGCAACTTGACCTCACGGTTATTTCCTGGGCTATAATTCGCCACTGGCGTGCCGATGGGGTTTCATTCCGGTTTATATTCAACGAAGGTAATAAATTGAATATGAGGGAAACAAGACAGTATATGTATTATGTTTGTTGTCAATATGTGTCAATATAAGGAAACAGAAAAATTAAATTGAATAACTGTAAATATCACTGAAATTATAATATTGAAATTTCAATTTCTTGAATTGAGTTTCTGGTCAGACTTACAAATTCATCAAAGTTCCAATAAGTATCCGTGATCTGGTTCATTTTCTTAGCACGCTTCTGTTAGCTTCACCTGTATGTATGTATTTATGTTTGTTTGTAACTCTCAAGCTCGTGGTTTATATTTGACAGAATTATCGACATTATTGCTTGATCTATTAGTAAGACTTTAGTAAGACTTTATTGTCGAAGAGAAAATCTTGTTGACAAAGCTACTAAGTAAGTATAAAATAAAATACATAAATGTCCTGTGAATATAAAAATGTGAACAAAATATAGTGTACACTAAACTAAAGTATAAAAAACACTGAATGAAAACAACAAATAATGGTTGAAACAAATACACACAGAGTAGCAAATCACATTTTTGTATTTAAAAACTCGTCAAGAGTATAAAAACATCTTTCTAACAGTAATGATTTCAATTCTTTTTTAAACAACGAAAGGCTGCATATTGACTTCAATTTATTTGGTAAACAGTTGTTAATTTTGGGTCCTATACGTTTTGGTGCACTTTGAGTTATCCCATACTCAGCCGATCTAACGTGTATCATTTGCTTCTGCCGAGTGTTTTTATCATGAATATTGCTATTGAGATTGAAGTCATTCCTGTTAGAGAAAACATAAACTGACAGTGTTTGTCAAATTCAACTTTTTTTTTGAAAAAAATTGAAAAATTGCATTTCTAGATCGAATTTAACAAAAAGTTACTTGAAAAAGTTGTGTCTACGGCAATTTTATATCCATATGCCAAATTTTATGCAACTAGGATAAAGTTAACGTTTTGCTTATTTTTGACAGATATCCCCTTTATTTTAAAAAACAAGTTCGGTTAATTGTCATCAATTCATGTATACATAACAAACTCATCATGGAGTTTAACTTTTCTGATACATTTTTACTTATACGGACATTTTTAGAGAGAAATTAAAAATTTGCTATAAAAATTTTAACATGACTGGTGCAAAGTTTCAATCACTTGGCTATTTTCTTAAACAAACCTTTGATTTCGAAAAAGCAGAGGCAACTAAAAAAAATGCAAATAATTCTAGTTGCATAAAATTTGGCATATGGATATAAAATTGCCGTAGACACAACTTTTTCAAGTAACTTTTTGTTAAATTCGATCTAGAAATGCACTTTTTCAATTTTTTTCAAAAAAAAAAATGAATTTGACAAACACTGAACGTCAGTGGGTCGCAGTTGGCCCCATCATTTTAAGTTAAATTAAAATCACAAACAAGTGCCGAAGTTAAACTTCATTGAAACTTTTCGAAAAAAAAGTTTCCCATATGGTGCGCACATTAATGGTGACACTGTATAATCCAATCATAGTTGAAATTTCGTGTGCAGTGAAAATGTGTCTACATGAATACTGTCGAGGAACATTGAACAAACAGCGTAGGATAGCCTTTTGTTGTATAAATACATTTTTACTCTTTGCAGGGTTGCACCACAAACATACACCATAGCGCAACCTGGACCTGGGCATGATAAACAGCCATAACTTGGTTTATGTTGAGAACATTTCTCTAGTTAATGAAAATATAGGTTATAGAGCTCAATTTTGAAACCAGTTGATCACAGTGTTCATTCCAAGAAAGACTCTCATCCATTTGCATGCCTAGGAATTTAACAGCATCATGGGTGTTTGTCAAAATAGAGTCATCAACAGTCACCTGAATGTCATCGGTTTTATTGTGATAGTTGTGAAAGCGGACTGAGTTTTTTTACATTGAAAAACAGATGGCGCTGTACGTAACCTCCTTGATATAATTCGAACTCACTTAACATGTATTTCTTCGTTTGAAAAAAGTATTTTTTTCATTAACCCGCGCCCCTGCGGCCTCATTTGTAACCCTCCCTCCCTCTTCTTTTAAAGAACATCGAACTAAAAAGTTGAAAATATTCTTTGTAGTTATTTTTAACTTTTCAGTACGATGTTCTTTAAAGGCGTGTTTTTAGTTTTTTCAAACTATATTTATTCGTCTGATTTCATTTATTATCTCATTGTCATCGAACTGATGTAGTGATAGTGATAATGTTCAATTTCTCGTTCGATTGATGACTTATTTATTTTGTAAAAGTTCATGTTGAATATAAAATAAAGAAAATACTTTTGTCTAGTTTCTATTGTGTTTATTTATTCGTTACTTGGATTCTGAGTGTGGTTTCATTCTGGATGCCAAATTTGAAATAGTTTGGTGTGATCTGTAGTTTGGCACATTCTTTGTTGAACATCATTTCTTAAAGGGGATGAAATAGTAGTTTAAGTTTAAGAAAACCAGAAAACACGAGTGCTGCTAGATCTTTTGCTTTCAACAAAACAGTCGTTTATGAGTTTTACGATAATTTGAAAACCGTGTATGAAAGATATAAGTTTACTGCAGATCGTATAATGATTTTCGATGAGCCTGGTATAGCAAAGCTGCAAAGACTCAAAAACAGGTCGGGCAAATAGTATCTTCAGAAAGAGGTGAATTAGCCACATTTGTCGGCATTATCTCAGCAATCGGAAACACAATATCTATACTTTTTGTATTTCCCCTAGTACATTATAAAGACCACTTCATGGAAGAAGCTCCTGAAGGTAGTATTGGGGCTATAACTGGCTGGATCAACTCTGAAATATTTCTAGACGTTTTGAAACACATAAAAAAACATACACTGAGTTCTAAGGAAAATCCAATTTTATTACTATGTGACAATCATGAAAGTCACATTAGTTTGGCAGCAATTAACTACGCACGAGATAATGACATGTATTTGTGTATTTGTCGTTCCCACCACACACGTTTCACAGGCTTCAACCTCTAGATGTTGGTGTGTTTGGGTCATTTGAATAAAAATCTCAAAATTAGCTAAGATAGCGTACTTTGAAGCGTTCACTGCTAAGAACATCGCAAATTCATTCAGTTCACCAGGCATATAGCCATTTAATCAATTGGCTTTCAGTGATGAAGATTTTGCACCAATTGAGGTATATACGTCTAGCAACACAAACAATACAACTAATAGTCAATCAATGCAAGAACCCTATGATAATGCTAAAAAATATCTGAAACTTTTACCTTATAGTGGAGAGTTACTCCGAAATGTTCACACAGATGCTGCATCTTCTTCTCAAGCACATCCACTCGTAAACGTTGAAACACCTGATCTAGATTCTGCATCCGGAATTGAGGCTACACAAAAAACTCCTCCTCGAGTACTTGAAGGTCATTATGAGACTTCTGAGCCGCAAGAAATATCAAGTGCTATTACACCAGCAATGATTCGGCCCTATTCTACAGCTAATAAAAAGACAAAAATGATAAAAGGAAGGCAACCGGGAAAGTCTAGAATTTACACCGATACGCCGGAAATAAATAGGTTGGAAGATTTGCAGAATGCGGAACAATTTAAAAAAATATAACTAGAAAAAAAAGCGGAAGCGAGAGAGTTCAAACGCACTCTGAAAATGGTTGCGCAATCTAACCCAAAAAAATCAAAAAAAAAGCAGTGATTCGGAATCTGAAAACTCTGACGTTAGTTTTCAGGAAAGTTCGACATCAGTAGTAGATTATTCTGATGACAATGAAGATGAATATGTCGATGCTACCGTGAGTCCCGAAATGATTTACAACAAATAAAAAAAACTATAGGCCATTATTCTCAAACGGAGTTTGAGATCTCGTATTTGAGAAAAAACAAACAGGAAAATCCTACTCCTTTGTGTTTCCTATAATAAAGGAAACACATAGCGTTGACATTTCTGATGTCACATTGGTTCTTCCTAACCAGAAATCTCCAGGAGCTTCTACAGCTAGGACCTCTGAATTATTTACATTTCCTTTTGATTTCACACAGTATAATGCGCAATAATCAGTTATTAAGACCTGGTTTATTTTCTGTTTGTGACTGATGCACCAAATAACTAGAATATTGATCTCTTATTGACTGATTCGGTTTGAAAATTAGTGTAGTCTACGCCATGTTGTGTTTTTTATACTCATTGATTTATTTTTCAAAGAAAAGATTGTTTTGCTGATATGATGTTTCATAATTCAGTTTATTACATCTCTGTTGTTTCTGATGCCAATTAATACAAGTATTGATATAATTACTTTGCTACTTTATTGAACCCTTACCTACCGTCCGAATGTTCCCAACTAAATCTTTAAATGAAAAATAAGGATAAAAATGCAATCTTATCAATCTTTCTTTTAGTTTCTAATGGATTTCTAGATCCTGTTTGATGTAAAAATAATGAATGAATTATGATTAAAGCTGAAATAATAAATGGTAAAATATAATGGAAGGTGAAAAATCGAGTTAAAGTAGCATTATCAATAGTAAATCCATCTCATATTTATTGTACAATTATTGATCCTGAATAAGGAATTGCTGAAATTAAATTTTTAATGACAGTTGCTCCTCAAAAAATATTTGTCCTCAAGGTAATACGTAACCTAGAAAAGCTGTTGCTATAACTATAACAAAAAATATAACACCAATTATCCATGTTTCAGTTAATATATAGGATCAATAATAAATTCCTCGTCCAATATGTAAATATGTACCTCTATAATGGGGTAGAACCAGACATTTGACAGCTTTTACTGAAATGCGTTTCATTCATTTATTTCAGGAAGCTTAACGTATGTAATTTGTTATAATAACCAAATAAGCAATTTATCTTTGATATCAGAATTTATAAAAATCGAAATCTGAAAAGTGTACGAACCTACCTAACGGATTGCTCGGTCCCGACATTTTGAAATATCTTTCCTCGGAGTTGTATGCAGATGACTGAGTTCATTCTACAATTGACGAATAATTTATAGAATTTTGTCATTTTTCGTCATTTCGTGATTTAGTTTTCCAATAAACAAATTGTATTCCATTAACAGTAATTTGCTGGTAATTTCTTACAACATGATACATTCATATCTCTTTCTGATGGATGCACCTCATAAAATCAGTAACTCCATTTGGATGAGAATAGTCATTCGAGAAGAATCAACTCACTAATAATACCTTTTATGGGAAAATTGAAAGCCATATGTGAGTCTCTGGCTGTAAATCATCATAATGAAGGAACTATAAAAGCTTGAGTTTTATTATTGACCTTAGATGAAGCAGACCACCTCTAAGAAATATTTCAAACCACAGCCGAAATAAAGATTGGCCGGAGATAAAATCGAGAGATGCATAGAAATGTTCACGATGACTGTGAAGATTTCGGTCATTTGAAAATATTACAAAAACTTGTTTATAGTTTATACGTGATTCAAAACGAGGCAAGCTGGACTTTTTTATTAGATGAAATATAAAATAAGGCATGTGAAAAAACCTCGGTCAAAATTGTATTAGCTAGTTAGATTCAAGCAGAGAATGGCTGCAAAAACTACGGGCCACTTTGATAGTTATTTCACTGGGATTAAACCTTGTATACAAAACTGGAAACAGCCTCAAATAGGTAATAAGAAATGTTTTTCTAAGAATTGTTTGCTTCTGTAGTTGTGGAAATGTATATATGAATTGAAATTGGACATGTGATAACGGAATTCTTCAACTAATACCTTCCATCATCAACTGATTGGAATATATTCATTCATAATGATGAGTATTTCAATCGATTTATTACCTTTTTCTATACTTTTTCAAATCCAATCCTCGCCATTGGGATCTCGAAAACTATGAGAGATACGAAGATGGTTGAATTAGGGCAAAGTTGTGCCTTAACCTGACTAATAATATGTCGTTGAGGAAGTTCTGAAATTCCGGATATATCCGAGACATCCGGAAAAAACAGACATTTCGGAAAATTATTTTGATTTTTTTGTAGCTTTATTTTTCGAAGAATTCAAGAATAAATTGCAGTACCACATTGCCGCTTTTTCCCTGCTACATAATGGTGTTTTCAGATTTGCTATCCGAAGTTTCGTCTTTCGGCCACCATCATCAACTTTATTATTTCTTATAGGGCGCTATATTGGATTCTTTCTGTTTCGATCTGTTTCGAATAGAATCAGATTTTTCCTTTACAACGATGTATCATAAGTTATCATTGTTTTTCCAAAAATTGGAGATATTGAAAAAAATTAATTCTTATCATAATAGGCTTTGACTTTGATGTTTCTAAATTTGACTTTCAATTTGTTACACTCAATGACATCTTGTTATTGTACAAGTCATTGAATGTTTGGCGAAAAATGGCTTTTATGAATGAAGAAACAAGAGATATGATACAAATTTATTACAATTACGATAGACACAGGGTTAGGACATCGGATATGTATTTAAACTTGTATCCCGAAAGATGACACCGGATCAATTTGAAAATTCAACGAAGAGCATATTCGGACATTCTCTCCTCACCTGTTTTTGACACTGCGGTGTTACCACTTCTATTGGAAAGTAGTAGCAACTTTGATTTTTCAAATGGAACACCCTATATATAATATCATTTTTGGAATCTACAACGATTATTCAAAAATTTCTTTTAATATATCTCTGTTTTCAAAATATGAATTGATTTAAATTTTTTTCTTTGGAAAGCATGACCTCCAAAAATGCTGATACCTTTGAGTTAGGTTATACTTGCAGGCTTCCCACACTTCAGAAAGTTAATTATTTCAAAACGAACATCCTATGTATTATCCAAAAATCTGAACGCTGTCGAAATTTTCCTTCTTTCTATGTATACCATGCGTATACCTAACTAATCAACTTTCGCACTTATCAGCATTAATTTGTGAAAATTCCTTCAGAATGATATTCCCATTCAGTTATTCGTAAGCCATGATTACTGCTCAACATTAACGTTGCGACATTCTCCTATGATATTGACATTTTCGACACATCAGAAGTTTCAAATATCTCCAAACCAATGGAACAAAACTATTCAAACGAAGTTCTTATGAATTTGTTTATTATTTTTGGACAGTGTGATAAAATTATCAGCAGAACATGTAGCAAGTTGAAGAAAGGAATCCGAATCTACCGCTATAGAATCTCAAGAAATCTATGTCACCGTGTTAGGAATCACACGTTAAAAGGTAAGACCTCGTTAGTCCTTAGCTCGCACAAGTTTCTCAACTTCTGAGAGTTGTCTTTCATATGGGGGCGACAGCTGATTGACGGAAAAACAGATTTTAAACAGATTTTTATCAACAGATATAATCCGGTATATCTCGAAAACAACATCCCAAAATCGTCAAAGCAACAGAGGCTTCATTTTATTTTGGAAAAACTGGAAATGACTTCCGATTGGAGACATGTTTTAGAAGAAGAAGAAGAAGAATATATTTATTGAATTAGGTAATCCTAATACACAATATTATATAAAACATATTACTACCATAGAAATTGAAAATGATTATATAAAAAAAACTTAATGTAGATATAGTTCAAAATTGAAAATAAAAAATTTCTGAATATTAGAATGAATTAGTAGTTGAATTCGTTTACTATTTCAGCTTCATGCTGCATGCTGACATAGCATGTCATGCTGACATGCTATGTCAAAACAATAAAATAAATATCATTATTATTACAGAATACAAATGTACATAGTTACATTCAATGTCACTTATTTATTATCCAGCTGGAACGTACATGGTCTATTTTTTAACTACCCAGTCTTTCATCAAACACCATACTCGTCATTAGCTCAACTGGAAATATAGGGGCTGACTCATTTTTACGATCTTTTGAAAAGGATGTAATAACTCTACAATAGCCTTACAGCTATCATTCAAATCCCCATCCAACTGAAATGAGAACGGAAAAAAGGCGAGCTGCGTGTAAAAGAGACAGGCCCGTATCTTGCGAGAAAAAAACAATGAAAAAACATGTTATTAAAATATACTTGAGTAAACTACCATTACTTATTTGGCTTAGAGGGGTAGTGAAAAATCAGATGTATTACAGAATTTCTGTAGTTTTTATCTGCAAAACAAATTGAATCTGTTTATATTCGCGATTTTTATCTGTGTGAAAAAAATTTAAATGTGCATTAGGACTATTAACATTTTGTGAAAGACAAGTAGCTATATTGTTTAAGGTTGATATATTATGAGAAAAATTCACAAAAACAAAGAAAAATAATTTCGCACGCTTCAAATTTGAGTCATATTTTTCCACAAACTGAAATAGGTTTATGTTTAAATTTTTTTCAGAAACAACCATCTTTATAGTTTTTATATTTGAATACTACAGACAACGAATGAAGCGTCCGAAGAAGGAAGAAAATCATAGTATTTTTACAAAAAAATTGAAAAATTGCTCCCAGACAGAATCACTGAATAATATTTTGCAAAAAATGTCAGAAATGGAGAAATTTAATGTTTATTTTTGGTTCGTGAATATCACGAATGATAATGGTACGTAGACATAACATATAATATGTTAGAGGTCGTGGAACTAGGAAATAAACCTAATAATAATGATAACGTTTATTGGAAATCGGAAAGACTGTGGCACACTGTGAAACAATATACAATTCATAATTAATATTACTGAAAGCACTGTCAAATTATAAATAATTTCAATATGAAAAGGATAATATACAGAAAACATATATTGTAGGAAAAAAGTTATTGTTGCTTCTTGAATTAACTAAATTCCAATCCTATTTTGAATTCATTATGGGAGAAATTGAAAATTGTATTGACTTTTTCCAAGTAACTTGAAGCAATGTAGGACAAACATCCGTCACACTCGTTACACGATAATATATAACGACCAGTTGAGGAGAAGAGACCATTGAAGTTATCACTAATAATACAGATCCAGACATTATCAGAAAACTGATGTTGATAACAAATTATTTTGATAATGATTTTGCTCATTTCGCGATAGTGTAGTCTCATCCGTGAAGAAAACGTCCAAATTGTGGAGAGACAAATTTCATCCGTATTCGAAAGTCAAAAAGTTGTGCTTTCGGTCTTTGAACATGGTAACAATGAAAATTATTCACCTCCAAATAACTTGGTTTCTAAGGCAATCATTATAGTACTCGTTGCTGAATGATCTTTTATTTCTTTTGGAAGTGGTTTCACGATTTAGGGTGCTACAAAAACACAGAAGTTTTTTAGCTTCCTCTGCTTATTTTTTAAAAAGACCAGTTTGGGCTGCCTGGCGATTAGAATATTTTGCCCAATCTAATCAAATCAAATCCTTTATTTTCCTGCTTGACCATCTTGTATAATAAGTATTCAGAATAGTCTGAAACCCATCTAGCTTCAAGATAATAAGCTCAGAATGTGTGGTAAACTAGCATATCTTATAAAAATTGTGCTACTCAAAACTACTACTTCATAATATTTATTCTCAACTTCCTTAATCAGATTGAGATAATGTAAGAGACGATTTTGACGAGAGGACTAACGATATTGACAGCTTCCGTGACCTCGGTAAGATTTACATGGTAATCTTGATATTACGTGAAGAGATGAATCTGAAGACATTATCACCATCTTCAAACCGGAGAATACTAGATTGGATACTTTTCATGCTCATGTCAGTTTTTGATAGAAATAGTGAGATTTGTAATGATTTGTCAGTATGATGCTTCACATAAAAATCTGAATATCTCGTTTGAGACTGAAATATCAAAAACGAGACGTGTGAAAAATTACTTTTCGACGAAAATCAGCCAAGAATTTTCCAATAGCCGTTTCTTGGACATCAATAACAATATTGTGTGGCAAGTTCGAACATTATATTTCAAGAAATAATCGCTTGGTATAGGTGGGAATGTTTTACAGGTAATCAATAGCTTCTAGTAGAACTCTGTAAAATACAGAGATACAATATCTACGCCCTTTTAGGTTCCATCAGGGGTACCGCAGGAATCTCATATGGGCCCACTGCTGTCAACTTGTGTGTATCGGACATAGAGTTTGTTTTCAAATATTCGGAATTTCTTATGTTTGCTGATGATCTCAAACTTTATCGAGCAATTACTTGCTGGGAAGATGCTGAATTAGTTCAAAAAGATCTCGAAGCATTTTCCATGTGGTGTAGAAATAATTTGTTAGAGGTAAACATGGTAAAGTGTCAAATCATTACGTTCGCTAAAATTAGGAGTCAAATATTCCTTGAATATACATTGAATAATATAGCTCTTGAAAGAGAAACATTTATTCGCGATATGGGAGTTAAATTTGATAGCGAAATTCATTTTAATCTTCATGTATCAGAAATTATTCAATGAAAACAAAAAAAATATTGTGCTTTCGTTAGATCTATTCTTGAATATTGTTCGGTTATATGAAATCCATACCACAATGTAAATATCGATTTGATTGAGTACAGTCAACTCTCAACCAAGTTAAATATAAAATCATTGGAAGATAGAAGAATTTCTATTAACTTGAGTTTCCTCTTCAAATTAATAAATAGTGAGATAAAATGCCCAGAACTACTTCAACCAATAACTTTTCGTATGAAACAAGAAGATACGAGAAATCCTGACATTTTTCATATACATTTTTTCCACACATTTTTTGAAGCTGAGAAATCAATATCATAATAACTTAGATCTGTTTAATGTATCACTTCAGGTCTTTAAAAATCAATTGAAAAAGCTATAGCATTTTCGAAGCTTTTCTTTACCTTAACATTTCCTTTGGGAGTACCGGCTTTGTTACAAATATTTTGTATTTCACACTTTGATGAATATTTTGTAAAATTGTAAATTGTAATGTAGACATCAGACATGAGCATTCAAGAATACTTTGTAGTCCCTCACACTTTGTTAAATATGTTTTTGAAAATTGGCTTTGCCGTTGAATTATACAATTTCTGAAATAAGT
Organism: Leptinotarsa decemlineata; assembly: GCF_000500325.1. NCBI lineage: Eukaryota > Metazoa > Arthropoda > Insecta > Coleoptera > Chrysomelidae > Leptinotarsa > Leptinotarsa decemlineata. The sequence goes on along the minus strand of NW_019291906.1, from coordinate 38,480 downwards.
TTGAGAGGATAAGATCCGTCAATATAGTTTGTAAAAAATGCTTGTAGATAAATTAGAGTTACATAAAAATACAAGTTAACAAGATAAAATATCTTACATATTATATGTATTCAAAGTTGAGTAAAAGTTCGGGAGGTGACCACAAAAGTGTCTCTTTCTTCTTGAATAACTTCGAAAAATTGATCAATGCCATATAAAGGATGTTTTGTAAATATTTTCTTCAATAAGTTTTCTGAATGGCAAGTTACGAAATTCGACAGATAAGGCATTGTATAGCTTATTTACTGTATCATATGTTTTTTTCAACCTATTAGCTCTAGGAATAAGGTTTGATTTATTTCTTGTATAATGTTGCTGTATATCCTTGTGAGCAACTTTATTCATCAAGTTTTGTTGAACAAGAAGCAGATTTTCATAGACAATAACTGAGTATAGGGTCATTATTACAAGTTTTGCAAATATTGGTCCACACTTTTCATTATAATTGGCAAAGATTATGCTTCTTACTGCAGATTTTTGAATGACAAATATTCTATTGAGATATACCTTTGATGCATTATTCCAATTGATTATACCATACCTAAGGACTGAATGAAAAAGTGAATGATATGTTGCAAGTGCCGCACTTTGATTTACTATTTTTTCAATTCTTCTGATAGCAATAACTGTCTTGCTAAGTTTGCTACATATGCTATTTATATGGTCTCTCCATTTCAGGTTGGAATCTATTTGTACTCCCTAAACTTTGATAGAATTTTAGTTATCTCGATTTAAGCAAATTGTTTCAAAAGTTAGAGTTTCTGTTTTTCGTTCATTGAGAATGAAGTCATTTGGTGTGAACCATGATCGAGATTTCTCTAATATGTCAGTATGGATCATATGAGGATCATCTATTTGCTCAAGGTTGCATCATCTGCATACAATATAGTTTCTATATCTGACGAGTGCATCACGTGAGGCAGGTCGTTGATATAGATTAGAAACAGAAGTGGCTCCAATATTGATCCTTGTGGCACTCCTCTTGATATTTTTCTTTTTTCACTTTTGGTATTTCCTAGATCAACAATTTGATATCTTTCGTTAAGGTATGACTTCATCATGTCCAGGCATACACCTCTCACTCCGTAGAAATCTAATCGAGAACACACTGTATTCATTTTCTTGAATCTCAGTTAATACTTCAATAGTATTATCTAGTCAAGTAATTGTCAATTGTTATGGTGTAAGATAAATGGGGAACATCAGTTCCAATTTTATTCAGTATATCAATTATGGTAGTGATATCGTTAGTGTCAAAATAATAGAACCCATCATTCTTCCACAAATATTTCTCCAACAAAAGGCGTATTTTCGACGATCGATTGGTCTTTCTTTGTAGCCTGCGGCACCCTGCTAGTGCCCTTCAAACGGAGGATGGTTCCAACATATAATTAATTTCCTGTAATTTGTGTGTATGTGTACCATACATATATGGCATTCAGATAAATTACTCTAGAAAAATGCATACGAGAATGCCGGTATGTGATTCAAGCTGTTTAATGTGAACATCCCACAGGTGTTCGACTGAATGTGTCACTGGAATGTCTGTCTGTCTTTGCTGCCAGGGAAGGACTAGGTATGATCATGTTTCGCAGCGAATATTTTGATTGATAGATGTTTTTTATTTTGGCAAAAATTAAGCTGTTTCATTTTTGAATATCTGGAAGCTCAGTTCAAGTAGCTTATGATGAACTAGAATATTGCGTATTTCATCAGTTCGGACTTCCATTGTCTAATATAATATAAATTGATTTGAAAACCCTGAAAAAAATAAAAATAATCAAAAAGATAAACCGAAAATAACAATTTTAATAAACAAAATACTGAAATTACAAAGAAATAACAAACAAAACACATAAAAAAATAAAAAATTGAAATATTAATAAAAGCTGAAAAATAAAAGTTAAAAAATATTATCAACAAAAAATGAAAAATTTAAATTAAAAGAATTCAAACCAAGTTATGTCACGACGTTTCGATCGTTAGAATCCACAATCGTCTTCAGGAGATAAGTGGAGTCATTCCTCCGAGATCTGACTATTTATAGGTCATTCAAGTGCTTTCACCTATCTCCTCTTTACTGTTTCCGCTACATTGGTTATAGCAGGAGATTACCGTTTGGCGGAAATTGGTCGTTTTTCGCTTGATTAGAGGTTTCCATGTGCTACGTATCTCTACGATAGCTTGCCTAAATGCGTTGTTGGATAACATATACGCGCCTTCTTTGAATTTTCTCCTAAACCAGTGTTCCTCTTTTTCATATCAAAAATCAGCAGTCGCCCATCATATTTTGCAACAAAACCATTCCATAAACTTCAGTTCATCAATATTAGTGAGACAAGTTAACAACAACAGGCAATTAGATGCCTATGAGAGTGTAGAAATAAGTAAACACAATAATATTTTGAATAACGATGACGGACCTATACCAAAGAGCATACTATTGAAATAAAATAATGTTGTTGGGTTTACTGATTACTACATAAGGACACATTGCAAAAATAAATTTGGATAGGCAATATTGTTGAATTAATTTTTATATAGCTGAAAATTGTTTTATATAAACATATATTGTAAAATAATAGGTAAGGCAAAATTGAAAAATTCAATTCAGGTTGGTACCACCCTATATGGGTGGTACGCCTGGATGGTTTACCTGTATGGGATACCAATTAGCATAAATATGGTTAGCTCGCATTAGTTTCTAGTTTTAATATTCCTCTTTGAAGATGATCACTTGGTGATCGAAACACGTGTCGAGGTGTTAAAAATAACGATTTGGTGTTGGGAAAAAACTCCAGTAATACCCACTATTATGGTATATAATTTATTTCATGATTTTCGTTATATGTCCATACCTTCAATCTCACATAATAAATACTAGAAAAACAAACCTCTTTTCGTGAGCAACCCACAGTTCGACACTAGACACAAATTCTCCACAAATACAAAACCACCACTTACAACGACTCACTCAATAATGATATTCCATGCCTCAATTTGGCTCGTTTGGTAAACGCCTCAGAGTATATCCTGCATTATTCGAAGGCGTTTGATCGCATCAACCATCAACTACTATTAGCAATCTTACACTTTAATGGCTTCACCAATAGTGCAACAATGTTGATCAGAAGTTACTCAACAGATCGTATTCAGCTAGTTAAATCTGGGGATAAATGTTCTATACCTCTAAGTCTCTCGACCGGTGTCCCTCAAGGTTCCATTTTGGGTCCTTTATTATTCATGATATTCGCCAACAGCATATGCAGGAATAACTACACTGACATTTGTCGGATATAATCCAACGCCCTTCGTGGTATTAGTCAGGGGAGTAGTTGTTTTCTGATAGTTGTCAGTCCATTATCCTACAGTGCCGGGAGTTGAGAGTGGCCTGAAAGAATTGTTCTTTTAGTTTATTTGTTTTATAGTCAGTCTTGAAGTATGCCCACTGACTATATGTGGAAAATCTTGTTTTTCAAATATTTTAATAATTCTCAACTTCTAGACGTTGACGAATATCATAGAATCCTTGAATTTCTGCGGATTATCGCGTATGGTCTGTGATTTTTTCGTGGAAAGAATGCCGTGAACCGTCAGCTGTGAAATATGTCAGATCGATAGCCGAAGATGAATCATCGCCGATTAATCTCCCAAATCCCATTCGCCTTTGGACGACCGAAGGCATTATTCCACTCGACTTGTATCGTCCTGAAAGGACTCTCAAGACGTTGCAGCTAGCAGAATCCAGCTCGACACTTGAACGAGAACACATGAGCAGGTTCGGAGATAAAATCTCGAATGTTTTCATCAAGTAAACGAGTTTTTGTCTCGAACTAATTTGGTCGTAAAGCTGTCAGTTGTGTCTATTGTTTGTGCTATTTTTTCCGATAGGGGGGTCCATTCGGAGGGAATGCTCCGATCAGCAATATTTTAATTGATGTTGAATTGATGTAGCAGTGAAATGTGGGGTTTTTGCTCGATGTCGCTTGATGGATATCTGGCTGTTAAGGAAGGGAACGAATTTATTTCAGAGAAAGTTGAGATATTGATATTGGAAAGATAGATGTAAAGCAACTCTTTCTCCAAAGAGAAAAAAGGCATATAAGCATGTTGATCACTTCAAATTACTGAAAAAAGTGGGAGGAGAATACTTACAAATAAAAACAGGCAGATAATTTTCAGGAAAGATATATTGTGGATCCGATGTAATCGCGATAATTTTGGAACCAAATACAAATAGAAGTTATACAGTGTGTCTCACTTCTCATGGAAACACTCCCATATCTTCCGTAATATTCGAGGTAGAACGATGAAACTCTCAGGACTGATGAAAATACTCAAAATGCACCTACCAAATGAATGGGGTTGGCCAAAGTGATATACACTGTCCGCCACTCGTGATGGAACACCCCATTTTTACGGTAAAACATATTAGGGTTCTTCGATATGTCTGATATTTTATGATTTGAATCTTCTGTGAATCAAGAAGATCAACAAAAATCCAATTTTATGTTTTATGACAATACTAAAACTTCTCTTAAATCAACTCTAAGTGTTTTACAATACTCTTATCAAAAGCAAATATTTGGTGACGCCCATGGGTCCATCTTGGTAATATCAGGTAGACAAATTAGTCTGAAAAACAGGATATCAGTGATGTACGCACCATCACCGGCAGCTACCTGCAAGGACTTTGCACGACCTTGAACACATCAGTGTTCGCTACAGACCCACATTTGATAACAGCTGTGCCGTTTGCATCTGCCGACGTCGATTTTTTTCTCTTAAAACTTTAATTAGAAGATGGCAGGAACAAAACGTCCATCAGCTGTTTTCCAGTTATGAGGGTACCCGATTAATGAAATATATGACTAGAAAAAAATCACCTGACTGCGTGATGGAAGTATGTCTTGGGGAGAGAGGAGTTTTGCGAGGGGTGACATGGAATGCCAGTTGCACCTGATACTTTTCCTGACAGGAAAGTGAATTACGTGGTATTTAGTTCTGGATAATTCTCGGGTAAACTGTAGCTGAAATTATGTTATACAAAATTGCCCAAATGTTACGTGTAGAAATCTTGTAATATGACAAATTTTCACAATATTTTATTCAACTTGCAATGACTCTATGTTTGCATTCATGCTGATTAATGATAGGTACCCGGATTGAAAAATTCGGGGGTAAGGAAGAAAACGCGTTGTTTTTTATCAAAGTAAGCTTTATTAATCAACGATCAACGCAATCTTGTTAAAGGGGATGAAATAGTAGTTTAAGTTTAAGAAAACCAGAAAACACGAGTGCCTAGATCTTTTGCTTTCAACAAAATAGTCGTTTTTGAGTTTCACGATAATTTGAAAACCGTGTATGAAAGATATAAGTTTACTGCAGATTGTATAATGAATTTCGATGAGTCTGGTATATCGACAGTTTTAGACACTCCAACAGTTCAGCTGCAAAGACTCAAAAACAGGTCGGGCAAATAGTATCTTCAGAAAGAGGTGAATAAGTCACATTTGGCGGCCTTATCTCAGCAATCGGAAACACAATACCTATACTTTTTGTATTTCCCCGAGTACATTATAAAGACCACTTCATGGAAGAAGCTCCTGAAGGTAGTATTGATAACTGGCTGGATCAACTCTGAAATATTTCTAGGCGTTTTGAAACACATATAACATACACTGAGTTCTAAGGAAAAAAACCAATTTTATTACTATGTGACAATCATGAAAGTCACATTAGTTTGGTAGCAGTTATAGTCTATTTCAAAAGAGTGTAGAGTAATAAATCATGAAGTGTCATAAAATTTGCCTGAATTTCGTTGTCGTCCATGGGCGTAGGCAAATCTTAGGATTATTAAACTTAATAATTAAAGTAAATTAAAAATTACAGACATAGATAATAATAAAAGGCCATAAAACTGGTCTGGGGGTTAATACAACAAGATCTTTCAACAATATTGTCAGGTTGACAGTAAATATCAATGAGCAACTGTTTTCCATGGTGATTTCAGGGCACCGCATGATTCAATGAAACTGATGTAATTCAAACCCTTCAAATGATTTCAGACAACAATTCAGCAAGTAGGTAAAATAATCAAAATTCTACCTGCTCACCGAGTGCGATTTTTTCTTTAAAAATAAACAGTTCGGTGTTGCAATGAGTATGAAGATTAATTTTGTTTCGGATGGTAAAATGTTTCCTCAATATTTTGATAAAGGACCCCCACATTTCTTACGAGAAATGGCTTGCCTTGAATTTTGCCGAAATTTCGATATATTGTAGTTCTTGATGTGCTGATTGAGAAAAATGTAAACGTAGTAAGTTGGTAGTCCTGATCACGAATCTGGATGAATGTTGAGCCTATTCTGCCCCCTAATATGTTTTACCGAAAAAATGGGGTGTTCCATCGCGAGTGGCGGACAGTGTATATCACTTTGGCCAACCTCATTCAGGTGGTAGGTCCATTTTGAGCATTTCCATCAGTCCAGACAGTTTCATCATTCTACCTCGAATATTACGGAAGATACGGGGGTGTTTCCATGAGAAGTGAGACACACTGTATATATTTCTCACATATAATATACATATGAATGAATAAACAGGGTAATCACTGAAGCTGAATTGGGTACAGCTTGTGCGTGATGATGATGGGTAGAATTTTTTCTGTATATAAACATGTATAATTGCAGATGTTGATGTTATGTGTGAGGAAATAATTTGAGAGGTAAATGGACTTAGTGTGAAAGTAGAAGTTTAACGAATATAAGATAAAATATCAATATAAAGTAATGGAAAAGTTAAATGGAAATAAAATCTGCATATTACATAATAGCATATTATAAAAATACGAGTAAGGATAATTATAAGTGTAGATGAGCACTTTGAAAAACAAAATATCAGTTAGTAATAACTAGTAACATACAAAGTTCAGAAAACTGTTGAGCTTATTCAGTAGGTACTTGAGAGTGATTTCTTGTAATTTCTTTATATGACTTTTGAATGAGTTGAAGTTTTTGATGGATTTCAAGTGACCTGGTAGGATGTTATATTACTTTGGACTCAAAAATACAATACTACGTTGCCCCACGCTTTTTTTACATTTTGGCACTGAAAGTTTCTTTTCTCTGCTTCGGGTACAATGACCATGTTTGATGGGACCAACTTTAATTTTTTTTTTGGTGGATGCTGATTATGATTTTGAGAGAGAAGAGTTGTTTCGGGTCGAAAAGTTGACTTTCTCTATACAGTGCATCAGTCAAATTCCTCTCAACTTGTTACAAATATGTTCTACTTATAAGTCTCATCTTAGGTGCCTATCAATAATTATTCCTAGATATTTCAGAGATTTCTCTTCAGGTATTATGCATGGTTTCCTGATCAACAACAAGATCAACAATGTTTGGTAAATTTTTTGGGTATGAAATGAACGGAAGGTATTTTGTCTTTTCTACATCAAGGGTTAGATTGTTGTATCTGAACCATTCCTTGATTTTTTTGAGATCCAGTTCAACTTCATTTTTGAGGGTCTTCCAGTTTTCAGATGTCATTAGCGAAACTAAGGGCACATCCTTTTACATCCATTGATAATAAGCTATTGACGTAAAGCGTGAATAGTGGCCCAGTTCCTTGTGGAACACTATATGTGCTATTTCTTATTTCGCTAATGGTACCATCTATACAGACTTGTTGTTGACGGTTTGAGAGATAGCTCTTCAGTAAGTTGTTTGCGTTTCCTCTAATCCGGTATATTTGCAATTTTTTCAACAATTTTTGATGGCATACTGTATCAAAGGCTTCAGAGAGGTCAAATAATACACAGAATGAATGTTTCTTTGAATCAATTGCTTTATATATCTTTGATGTTCATGCACAAATTGTATCTTCGGTTGACTTTTCTTCTCTGAACCATATTGACTTCCTGAAATAACTTCGTGTTTGTCTAGAAATTTCACAAGTCTCGTTTTCAATATTTTTTATCAGCGAGATTAGTCGATGCATGGAAGAAGTTGTCGGGACTGGTGATAGGTGAATTAATAATCAGACGGACGCAGCGTTTACAAATTATAAAATTTATTAATAACACCAACAAAACGACAAAGAAAAATAACAGTGTAACCTCCTGGCGAGGAGAGTCAGAATTAGGATTAATTCCCGGCCGAAATCTCTACTGACAATATGACCGGGGTCTTAGATATGGTCGAGAAGGGTCAACCACTTGTTCCCAAATTCTTTGTGTAAATCCATAAAAGTGTTAACAATGAGTACCTACCTACATCCCAAGTGGTGTTTGTCATGCTGAATATCATCTGTTTTTCGGCAACAAACTATCGTTTGGAGAGAAGAGAGCATTCAATGATATGCGATGAAGAAATATGAAAATGATAAGTGAAAATTAAAATAAAACAATCACAAAATCCCAAGGGGATGGAAATTTTGTACGACTGTAAGATACAAAAATAAAAATCAATAAGAGAATAAAATGTTTCTAAAGTAAGTAGTTGTAGAAAAAAACTCTACAGAGTTTAAAGCAGAAGAAGAATGTGAGTGAGTTCACATGGTATGCGATGAAATGAAAAAAAAAATGAATATAAATTGAAAAAATTGTNATAATAATTCGTTTCTTTTTCTCTTCCCCAGACTACATCAACTATGCAATGAAATACAGAGTTATCAAGAAAATAAAATAGCTGATGTTTACTATATTGGAACTCTGAAATTGTATACATGTATTTTATGATTTCCACAATTAAATGATACATTTCGTAACAAGTGCTTTGGATTGTTGATAAAAGTCAACTTTTCACGTTACAAATTCACTGCCGTGATGAAAATAAATACAACAGTTTTTTATATTTCTGAAATAGAAACACTAACTGAATATGCACATTCATGTCATCTATTTGGAAAAGAACAAGAGATGGTAGTTTATGAAAAATTCATAAATAAAGCATTCGCTGAGGCAAATGGCCGTAAGAATTTGAGTATTATACGGTTTTGTCGAGAAGTGAACGTATATGAATTATTCAGAAAAATAATATTCGTTAACTTATAATAATTAAAACATTCCTACAACAATTGGTAATCTTAATGCGAGAGATATGAATTTTACTGTAGAATTAAAAAACATTTATGAACCAGAAAATGCAATTCGTCTCCATATAAGGTAGATATCAAGACCAGGTAAATACCATACCATTCGTTATCAAATAGCCACCATATTATCTGATATTTTCGAAGTTTGTCATGAAGTCAACCATACAGCTTACAATGGTAGCATTAGAAGAAGTGATTTTATAGCGATAGATAGAAAGAAGGATATTCCAGTCATCAGTATTACGTGGTTTGTAGTTTAAGTATGCCCTTTTGTCGTAATGTATAGCTGTATTAGTATAATTCCTCAGTTGTTTATAGTAATCCCAATGATGTGCTAGTTTTGACTTCTTGAATTGAGTTAATGCTTTGTCTCTCAATTTCTGCATCAGTCTTATGTTCTCAGTGATCCAAGGAGTGTCATTTTGTTTTTTCAAAAAGATAGTTTTTTTTTTTGGTGAATGATAATCAAGAGTTTTTGTAATGAAATCATTCATGAGATTTAATTTAACATCTATATCTACAGTTTCATATAGTAAATGCAAAGGTTGGTTTTTTAAATCATCACTGAATCTGTCAATATCAATATGGCTGATGTTTCTATAAGTTCACATCAACTATGATTATATTGAATTTTTTATTAATAAAACAACGATAAAAATAAAATAAAAACAACAATAAAAATTAATTGGCGCTCCGGGGCGACTTCATTGATTCCAGTGGCGCATTTGCTTTTTCAGCTGTAACAAGAATTCCAAGAATTCGGAACAATCCTCTTGTTGTCCTAACGAGTATCTAGTGGACTTCAAAGACTCCAGGAAATTGGTTGGAGGGAAAGATGATACCTTCTTACGAAACTGCAGCTGCATGAACAGGTGTTTGAGTTCGATGAATAAGTAGAAAACATTCCCGTTCTCGTTCATTATTAAAACTTTGTTCTTGAAATTCTTCGTCATTAACAACACTTGTAAAATGCTATTCATGTAGCAAGTGTTTTCTAAATTATCCAATCCAATTTCCTTCTCTAGATTTTCAGAACAACTATCTACTGATTCGTGAGGAAGAACATGTTTCACCATGTTTTCACCATTTCTCAAGCTGCGATCGATCCTTTTAAGTGAAGAAGGGTTTCGTAGAGGGATCGATTCGGTTCTTGCTTCATAAAACTCTTCTACTGAAAGGAAACCAGTTCTACGAGGACTGCAACTCATATTTGGGGAGCAAGAATGACCTGAGTCCACTAACCGCACTGAAAAAGGAGAAGGTGGATCAATCACTTGTGAATTAACCTTGATAGGAGACTGATGAATATCCACATATCTCGGCTTGTTTCGAAGAGGTTTCAGTTCCGTACTGAAATTGGGGCAATGCATGATCTCATTAAAATTATGTGAAAGGGGAATAGTTCCAAGTACTGAAGCAGCATTGCCAGGTAGAATAGCAATACTAATTCTTTCTATCAAAAAAGAGGTAGAACGGTGATCTTTCGTTGCTTGGCCTATTCTCCTTCCAAGTTCATGAACGAATAACAGAGCCTCCGGGCCATAAACACCAAAAGTTTCAACCGCTACTGGATGAAACAGATAGTTGTTTCCAAGATTTTGGTATTTTTTCTTTTCAATTTCTCGCCAGACAAAGCTGCAGTTCCAGCAGAGTTGGAACTTTCGGCTAGATGGGAAGCCACGACCGTGTCAACGCAAGTTATCTTTTGGTTTTTTATCTTGGGTCAATGCATGATCTGAAAGATCATTGTATATAACATTCATTTTATGCACTTTATCAATATTTGTAATTATAAAGTCTAGCAGTGAAGAAGATGTTCCCGTAATTCTTGTCGGTTCCGAAACAACCTGCCTGAAATAAAATATTTCTAATACCGTCTGAAACCTCTCTGAGTTATTTGAAATGGGATCTGACATATTGATATTAAAATCACCTAAACATATTATATCACTGTAATTTGAATATATATTGGTGAATATTTCTTCAATTTCGTCTAAAAATAATGTCAAGTTCGAATTAGGTGGCCTATAAACAATACCGATAGTTATAAAGTTATTTCTACCCACGTTCAGTTTAATCTAAATACCTTTCACCTGTTCACTGTAATGACTCAAAACAATTTCATATTTGAAAGTATTTCTCAGAAAAATACCTACCCCTCCGCCTCTGGATAACCTATCTTTGCGTAAAAATATATAAGGAGCAGAAATTACATTACTGCTGTCAATACCTGCATGCATCCATGCAGTAATTATGTAATTTTTAAAGAGAATGAAATGAAAGAGAAGTTAGAGGGAAACGAGACAAAAATGCATCTGCATACATTTTTACATGAACATTTTCACATAGTTTTTCAATATTATTGATATATAGTAGAAATACCACAGGTCCCAAAATATAGCCCTGTGAAACACCTACGTTGATATCAGCTAATGTAGAATTTGTAACCCTCAACTTATTGCATTGTTCATTTCTCAAACAAACATTCTCTTTACGATTTTGTAGAAAGATTGTAATCCATTTCAGTGCATTATTTTTCACACCAAAATGGTAGAGCCTCTTTATCAAAATATGATGATGCACACAGTTATCATTAATATTGTTATAATTTATACCGATGTATTCTATATTCCCTATTTTTATTACAAACCACATTTGTTGGTAAGATCGGCCGATTCCACCAGTGATCTATTTATGTTTATTAGCAATTTCTGTTGTAACCTAACCTAACCGTGTTAGGAATCACACGTTAAAAGGTAAAACCTCGTTAATTCTTAGCTCGCACAAGTTTCGACTTCTGAGGGTTGTCTTTCGTAGGGGTGCGACAGCTGGTTAACAAAAAACCGATTTTTAAACAGAATATGCATACATGTTGTATCGTAGCTTGTTCAAACATATGAACAAAATCATTATTATCGTTATTTATTCATCGAGTGAACTGTTCGATCAACATAATTAATGACTTTGCAACTATTCCACAACTTTCTACGAACTCTTTCGCCTTTGTATGACTATGAGGATATTGCGGTCTTACTGCTATCGCTAGCAGGAACACGAAATAACAGGACCAGCTCAACATAGACCGCAGACGGTCTCTTTGAAAGTATTCGAAATAATTGTTGAAACGTATTTGAATTTTTATAGCGCTATCACCACTTCCTGGCTTTATCTGGTGGTTCAAGTACGTTTGACCAAAGTTGGACTACTGCGGTGATAGATTTCACGGAAAGGAACTTATCAGGGGCTGATGAAAAACGCAGAAATCACTTTTCGGCTACTACAAAGCTGGGTTATCTTTTGTTTGTTTCGCACATTATAAACAAAGTTGTTCCGGGAATAAATTTGTTTCAAGAAATTCAGATACTGTATTTTATCTACTGAATCGTAAGATGATTATATTCATGATGATAATTTGGCAATTTTCGTAAATAAAATTTTTGTTCCAGACACCGTAACTTCAACGGTGTTATAGTACACACGCCTGAGAAAAAAATGTGTTTTTTTGTTCAAAGCTTTATTGAATTTCACTAGATCACTAGTTTCACCAACTAAGAGGCCATTGAATGTTCGCATTGCCGAGCACAAGAAACACACACAGCGAGGGGAAACCAGCAAATCAGGAATAGCAGACCATGTGTGGACCCATCAACACAACATCGAGTGGTCCCAAGCTGAGATTATACACAGAGAGGAACATTGGTTTAGGAGAAAATTTATCATGAAACATTGTCAATCACCTTCAAACAAACATAAGCTTTATTTCATCAACGTGATTTCCATCACGAGCTACACAAACATTTCAGCGCCACTTTTGAATTTGAAAAATTAGTAGATTTCAATCCTCACACGATGTGTTTGACTCCATACCCAGGTGACGAATTGTTTATAGTATTAAATAACAAACTAAAGAATAAAAAATCATCAGGTCCAGATGAAATACCTATGTTCATATTGAAAAGAGTTCTTCCTGTAATTATTGCGCCTTTGACGCATTTGATTAATATGTCATTTACAGTAGGTATTTTTCCAAATCATCTGAATACTGGAAAAATTATACCCATTTTCAAAAAAAAGGATCCTATTACGGTCCCCTGTGGATCGTCTAAAGTTTTTGAATACACTCTTCTTGCACGCCTGTGTTCATTTTTAAATAAACATTCTATATTAAGTCAAATGCAATATGGATTTTGTTCCGAAAAATCGATAAATACAGAAATGTTTTCATTATCAAACAAAATCCTAGAATACGTAAATGGAGGAGAATGCCCAGCCGTGACTCTTTGTGATTTAACTAGAGCATTTGACTGCGTTAATCATAAAAAACTTATTTCAAAATTAGAAATGTATGGTATGAGAGGGGTTTTTCTCAGTTGGCTGACATCATTTCTGGAAAATAGAAAACAATATGTGTCAGTTCAAGTTGAGAGAAAAAATGAAATCCATAGAGTCAATTCCGAATATCTGAATCTAAGTGTGGGAGTGCCACATGGTTCAATAATGGGTCCTCTGCTGTTTGTACTCTATGTAAATAAAATTGAATCAGTAGTTACTGAAGGTAATTATACCGCTTATGCAGCTGACTTTTAGCTAGTTATATCTGCATCATCAGATACAAAAGAATTACAAAACAATTGTGCCAGAATAGTAAGGTGGATTTCAAATTACTTCAATAACAACGATTTATTTTTCAATGTGGACAAAACAGATGTTATTCGTATTTACAACTGGCAAAACAGGGTGGAAAACATACATTTCATGGTGAACAATGTGACCCTAACAAATACTGATCACAATTTGAGATTCTTAGGAATCATTTTAGATGAGTTCTTCAATTGGAAAGACCACTGTCAACAATTGATATCAAAACTTAATTCATTGAAGGTTCTCTTCATCAATTTACNCGTCAAATAAATGAGAACCCAAAATTCTTCCTTTGTGAATTCCAACCCACACGTTAATACTAAATCGCACTTGAGGTCGAATTTCTCGGAACTGCTTGGGGTTATATATGCTCCAATATTCAGGATTCAATATCCCACAATTCGTAAAAGTGCTTTCATCTATCCAAATTACATTTTCCAGGAAAACAGGAAAATCAGGTGTTCTTATTAGACAATAACAAAATTCCAATCGCCCTTCGGGATTACCTGGATGGAATTTTTGAGATATGTGTATTTTCTAACATTTTAAACCGCGTTTTTGAGATGTCTCCAAGCACTTGTATGATAAATATTCATTTTGGAGGAAATTAGACGTGTAGATTTCCCCGGGTTCATGTTTGTGTGCAGATTATTATTTTTTATTGTAAAGAACACAATGTCCAAGTCACCTCATACATACCTCATTTATCAGATTTTCTTTAGTTTCCTGGTCCATTCTGTCTCCATATTTCTTCCTCGGCTTTTCAAATGAACCAAACTCGTTGAAATTTTGATCCAATAACTTTTTTGAACAGAACTCGTATCTCTTCTAGATACATTCATCAGACTAATTCATTTATTGATTTTTTTCAAATTGATTCAACTTTTTACCCTATAAAATCGTTCAATCTCTTTCAGAGCATTGATTTTTAAAGTAAAAGGTCGTCTTTTCAGAATTTTTCATGAAAAATCAAAGCAATACTCTTCTTCTCCCAAAATTGATTTGAAAAAAAATGTCTCCAACATTTCCCAAAATTGCATAACAATCCAATGAATCACGGAGGGGATCATGTTCCCCAAAACATTCCCCTCGGTCCAAAAATATCACCGCGAACACCGACAATCCCACGAAGAAAAAAAACAAACGACGTTCGGAGAAGCAAGTATTTTCGAGTAGGCCACACAGGGTCGCCGTCGCTCGTCTCGCCGCTCCCCGCCACGCCCCCCACAGGTGTTTGAACTTGAAACTCATTTTTAATTACGGGTGTTCTCTTCAAAACTGCCGAAAATGAATCACCGACGATGAATGGTCCTCTCGAAATCACTGTAATTGCCGAAACTGACTCGCTCCGAGTGCAAACTTGCAATTTGGCTATCTTTAGAACAGATGCAGTGCCATTTTTAACTCGGCTCGACTTGAACGGCTATTATCTCGGGTCTGATGTATATTGTTGCAGGTATAACGGCATGATACTGAGCTAGAAACGTACGGTTTCGAAACGATTTGTTCAATTAAAGGTTTACCAGATTGACACCTATTGCTCTTGTGGTTTTTCAGCTCCTTTTCAGAGATCTGTTATCTAGACTTTAGGGATCTGTTTTGTTTCCATTTTTTTTTCTACAGTACATTAAGAGTCTATTGAAAAAGACCAGATCTCCAACATTTTACATCACTGACAGCATACTTGTACCTTCCTTTCAAGGTCCAACAGTATTAATATCCTCTTTACTTTGACAAAAATCAATACAAAATCACAACATAGATAAACTACTACCAATGTAAACATCCGTTGAAGACAGTTATTGACTACACCCAAGCATTTCAAGTTGGAAGAGTTGGAAGATCTTGGCTCCTACCGAGCAACGTCTAAATTGGTAGCAATTGCCAAAAACGACTCTCCTCTATGGAAGACTCCACAAGTTGTCTCTGGTCTGAATTCCTGGCCATACTGAACATACTGGCCATACTGCTGTAACCAGCTTTATCGGGCCAGAACCGGTCATTGGAATTGCTTTAGGCTTTGCAAAACAAATATTGAAAATCTGGATGAATAAATCAAGGTGGCCAGGAGTGAGCGAGAATTGGCTCACTCCAAGGCGTTCATTCATACTCACAATTGCTGTTACTGACATATATTACAACCTAACATAACATATAACAATACAAAAGCCCACATGAAGGCCCGAGTCTGGTTGAGATACGTAGATGACACCTTCATAATATGGAACCATGGGAATGCAGAACTGGACACTTTCCTGAAGCACATCAACAACGTAAGTCCTTCATTTTTACAATGGAGAAGGAATTCTACAACAATTTACCATTCTTAGATGTATTGGTGAAAAGGATCGACACTGAATGGGAAACATCTGTGTTGCGTTTAGGGTTATAATCAAGTGTTTAATGCTGAGGTATATCGAAAACCCACTCAAAGAGGACAGTTTTTGAACCAGAAATTTAACCACCATCAATCGAATAAGAGAGGAATCATCAAGATTCTACTAGACCGTGCTTTCGGGCTCTATATCACAAAGAAAGGTTTCGAAAAGGAACTAGGCATCATCAAAAATGACCTTCAACGGAATGGTTATTCCAGGGTGATGGTAGAACAGGCTTTAGCTAGAAAACAGCCAGAAATCTACAAGAAAGAGAAGCCGCCACAATCAGTACTTGTACTTCCCTACATCAGAGGATTATCGAAAAGGATAAGAAGGATTAGGTCAAAGTATAACATCAGGACCTGCTTCAGATCTGGGAATACTATACGTAGCAGCCTCAGGAAAACCAGGCCACCAAACGCGGGCTGCGATTCCAAGAATTGAATTTACCGGATACTCTGCGAATGCAGAGAATCATACATCGGTGAAACTAAGAGGCCATTGAAAGTTCGCATTACTGAGCACAACAAACATACACAGCGAGGAGAAACCAGCAAATCCGGAATAGCAGAGCATGTTTGGACGCATCAACGTGACATCAAGTGGGCTCAAACTGAAATCATTCACAAAGAGGACCACTGGTGAAGGAGAAAAATCAAAGAGGCCGCGTATATGTTGTCCAACAACGCATTTAGTCAAGCTGGCATAGAGATACGTAACATATGGAAACCTCTAATCAAGAGGTTTCAAGAATGACCTATAAATAGTCAGATATCGGAGAAATACGTCCAGTTATCACCCGAAGACGATTGTGGATACTAACAATCGAAACGTCGTGATATAACTTGTTTTGGGATCTTTCAATTATTATTTTTTGTTTTTGTTAATAATATTTTTTAATTTTCTGCTTTTATCAATGTTTGAATTTTTTATTTTGAAATGAAATAATAGTAAAAGTATACGGAGAATTGGATCCAAATGCAACATCAGAACCTGCTTCAGGTCAGGAAACACTATGCGTAGCAGCCTCACGATAACCAGGCCAACAAACGCGGACTGCGATTCCAAGAACTGCATTTACCAGATACCCTGTGAGTGCGGATAATCCTATATCGGCGAAACTAAGAGGCCATTGAATGTTTACATTGCCGAGGACAAGATATACAAACAGCCAGGGGAAACCAGCAAATCAGGAATAGCAGAGCTTGTTTGGATCCATCAATATAACATCAAGTGGTCCCAAGCTAAGATCATACACAAGGAGGAACATTGGTTTAGGAGGAAATTCAAAGAAGCCGCATACATGTTGTCCAACAGTGTATTCAGCCAAGCTAGCGTGGAGATACGCAACATATGAAAACCCTTAATCAAGAAAAAATGGCCAACTCCCGCCAAACGGGCATCTCCCACTAAACCGGTGAAGCGGAAAAAGGAAGCTGGGGTAAGTTGAGGTTCTTGAATGACCTATAAATAGTCATCTCTCGGAGGAATCAGTCCAGTCATCACCCCAAGACCATTGTGGATTCTAACAACTGAAACGTCGTGAAGTAACTTGTATTGAAGTGTATCTCCCACTTCGGAGATAATTACTGCAGTGGAATCCACCATTTCCCTTATTGACCAGACCGAGGCAGAAGAGTTCAGATGGAAAATTAGAGAACAGCTGGATCGAGAACCAGTTCCAACATCTAAAATCAGCAATGAAGAACGTAGAGCTCTGAACGGCCTACGTAGAGACAACACCATCAAGATCCTACCTGCAGATAAAGGAAATGCTACTGTGGTAATAGATACCGTCCTCTACGAACAGAAGATCGAAGAGGTTCTTCAGAAGGGACGATACACAAAGATCGTACGGGACCCTACTGCATCAATCGAAAGGAAGTTGTACCAGATTTTGAAAAAACACCAAGTCTATTTTTCGGACAAGGAGAGATCATCGCTAACACCGCACCACAGTGAGCCCCCTCACTTGTATGGACTACCCAAAATCCACAAGAAGGACGTTCCGCTTAGACCTACCATCAGCTCCAGAGATTCGGCCACTCAAAACTTGTCTATATTTTTACTTCCCTTAATACAACCATTACAAGGAAAAACATCGTCTTTTGTGAAGAATTCATAGCATTTTGTCGAACTACTATTGAGGACACACAGGAAGATCAAATAATTAGTTTCGACGTGTTAAGCCTTTACACCAACGTTCCGGTCGAAGAAGAACTCCAAATCATACAGAGAAAGCTATCCGAAGACAGGAATCTGAAAGAGAGAACGAATCTATCTATAGAAGTAATTTCGAAAAGGAACTAGACATCATCAAAAATGACCTTCGACGGAATGGTTATTCCAGAGTGATGGTAGAACAGGCTTTAGCTAGAAAACAGCAAGAAGTCCACAAGGAAGAGAAGCCGCCACAACCAGTACTTGTATTTCCCTACATCAGAGGATTATCGGAAAGGATAAGAAGGATTGGGTCAAAGTATAACATCAGGACCTGCTTCAGATCTGGGAATACTATACGTAGCAGCCTCAGGAAAACCAGGCCACCAAACGCGGACTGCGATTCCAAGAATTGCATTTACCGGATACCCTGCGAGTGCAGAGAATCATACATCGGTTAAACTAAGAGGCCATTGAAAGTTCGCATTACTGAGCACAAGAAACATACACAGCGAGGAGAAACCAGCAAATCCGGAATAGCAGTGCATGTTTGGACGCATCAACATGACATCAAGTGGGCTCAAGATGAAATCATTCACAAAGAGGAACACTGGCTTAGGAGGAAAATCAAAGAAGCCGCGTATATGTTGTCCAACAACGCATTTAGTCAAGCTGGCGTAGAGATACGTGACATATGGAAACCTCTAATCAAGAGAAAAACGACCAACTGCCGCCAAAAGCTAAAACCAATGAAAGAGAGAAGAGGGGATAGGTGAAAGCACTCGAATGACCTATAAATAGTCAGATATCGAAGGAATAAGTCCAGTTATCACTCGAAGACGATTGTGGATACTAACAATCGAAACGTCGTGATATAACTTGTTTTGGGATCTTTCAATTATTATTTTTTGTTTTTGTTAATAATATTTTTTAATTTTCTGCTTCTATCAATATTTAAATTTTTTATTTTTTCGGTTGTTGCTTGTATGTTATTTCTTTGTAATTATAGTTTTTTGTTTAATAAAATTTGTTATTTTCGGTTACTCTTCAATTTTTTTCAGGGATTTCAAATCAATTTATTTTATATTAGACAATGGAAGTAAGAACTGATGAAATACATAATACGTCAACTACTCGTATAACAATAGTAAAAAATAGTAATGAAAATGAATTTGCATAGAGAATAACAATAATAAAAAATAGCCACTTTATGTAATTAAATATGTGTCAAGGGAGATGAATTTCATATTTCTCATAGAAATTTTGAACTGTTTGGCAAAATTAACAGAACATTTGGAATTTGTTTTTCGGTCACCAACGAAAAGACCAATGACTTCCATTTCACCATCAATTTTATGATTGACGATTGGTTCATAGATTTCTTTTTTTTGTCTGTGTCAACTCCATCAGGTTGAGAATTACCTGTTTCGAACCTCATTGTTAGATCCAATAAAAATGCAATGTACTTCTTCCTATATCTATATCTATAATGTTCTTCTAGTGCTACCATTAGAATCTGTACAGCTGACTTCTTCATGAACTTTCAATAATTCAGATAATGTGGTGGCTATTAGGTGGTGAATGGTGTATGTCTACTGTTTCTCAGAAGTTGATCAGATGGACAAGATCCCAAGATGAGAAAGGATTTCAGCCTCAGTACAATGTCTGCACTGGGTTCCGTCTTGAGATATTCCTGGTATTCCTTTTAGATTCACTACCCATCCTGTCATTCCAACAGCTTTTTTCCACTCAGATGTTGTCAGGTCCTCTTGAGTCTCCATCCAAAAATAGGCTTGATGTATTAGCCAGGGATTTGCCAAGGATTAGGCAGTACCTACTGTGTAGTTATTTTATATTCATATAGAAGATCGAAAATTAAAATCCAGATCTGTAATACACAGAAACAGTAAGATGAATCACATTTAATTATAATTGTGTTGCTTTTGGTACAAAGATATCGTTTAGAGACTGAAAGGATGGTTATTTGGTGAATCTTCTTACAATTTAAAAGTGGATTTTAAAAATAATGCTTCACAAAGGCCGAACATACTTAAGTGTCAGGAAAATTCAAATAACTCTAGCTAAACACTCCTAAAATACAAGAATCAGGGATAATTCTGTGATCGCCCCTCATTGTGAGGAAAACGATTGGACAACGAAATGCATGTTACTCTGGGGGTGGAGAGGTGATCCCCCCAGAAAAAAAAAACACAAGACAAACAAATTGTAATATCTTCAGAATTTTCCATGTAAGACAATTACTTTACTTAACCTATTATTCTGATCATTCTGTACTATTTTATCTCATTTCATACTAGTTAATACTGTTTTCTGTACATTGGATATTTAACCACATACAAAATGCATTTTGCTTTCAACCGTCAATAACTATCGTCGCTGAACTACTGTGAATTTAGCCCGATCGTAAGCACTTTGATGGATTTCGACTTACCTCATATCTACTATTTTTTTATTATTTACTGATATGGCTATATCATGTATAAGGAACACCTTGTTGAACAAAATATAAACAAAGAAAATAATACAAATTGAGAAATTATGAAACAACAACAAAAATAAATTGGCGCTCCAGAGCGACTTGATCAATTCTAGTGGCGCATTTGCTTTTTCAGCAGCAGGAAAATCCGGAAAAACCTTCAGCACCACATCATCTGAAGATCTTGATCTGCCAATGTCCTCTCTTTCATGGAATGTAGAGGGTCTCCAGAGGCTTCAATAAATTCAAGATATCGCCAGAATATTTAGTGACAGGACTATGGTCAAACTTGAACCAGTCTGTTTCGTCTTTGACCAATGCGTAATAATTACCAGATTCAACGCCACAATGAATAATGATTGCATGAAGATTTTAATAGTGGTCTGCTAGACTGAAGTGCTCATCTATTTCAAACCTTCGTAAGAGTTTGGTGCTTCCGTCAGAGGTTGAGTCATGTTTGAATATCATCAGTGTTATTATCAGATTGACTGGTGCCTCAGCTATACTTGTTGTTTTATAATAGTCAGTTAGTTTGGCAATACAGTTGAAGATCATCCGTTAAAAGTTCTATTTTATATTAGAGAATGCTAGTTGAAGTTCCACAAAGTCGCATACGTTTTTGCTACTCCTTGAACATGTACTACAAAGTTAACAAGTGGGGATTTTTTTCAGCAAAAGATCTACAAAGACAAGACAAGATAGACTCTACGGAATCAGTCAATCCAGAGCGGTCAGGAGTATTGATTCTGCTATTTTTCTGCTCACGAAGAGTATTCTTCAACAGGTCCATATCCATATCGTCAGTATAGGATGAAATTGCAGTAACGTTAGTTACAATTAAAAGTGGTAAAAAACATAGAAATTTTCATTTCTCTTTTCATTATTCAACAGGAATTCGGAACAATCCTCTTGTTGTCCTAACTAGTATCTAGTGGACTTCAAAGACCCCAAGAAATCGGTTGGTAGGAAAGATGATGATTTTTATTATTATTATTAATCGAAAAAGTCAAAAGTAATTCAAAATGCTTAATCTGTTGGATCTAATTCTAAGCTCTTACAAGTAATGAAATTTGTTTTTTGACAATAGAAAATTTTAGACTGTTAACTGTATTTCTCATAAAAACGGTGATGTTATTGAGACTTTTACATGTTTTATTTGTTTCGTCTAATTGAGTCAACACTAAAATTTCTTTCCACATTGTAACAAGAACTACATGTAAACTAAACAATCATTTAATGATCCTTCATTATATGATGAACCAAAGTGAGCCCAAACGAGTTTAACTCGTTTCCCCGGCCCGAACAAAATCCAGAACACCTCTAATTTGTTGAAACATAATGAACCCAGATCAATAATTACGTCGGCAGCGATTGCCTACAAGCCCAGGAAAATATTACGTATTCCGGCAAAACAACTGCCTGCCGAAATCAATTTGAATTTTGTTGTAAAATGATTAAGAAATGAGTCGGAATAAATGAATTATTAATGAGCCAGTTTTACATCTGAAATTAAATTATACGGACAGAGATGTATGAGACGTACCTGGCTCGAAGAAGCAACAAGTTCTATCTTGTTTATATTCTTGCCGGGTATCGGAAAATAATAGAGGGGTGAGGGAACTTGCTCGGTTTCCTGAGTGTTGGAGATTTGGCAAAAAACAATGTGATTTAATTGAAATAGGAGTTTATTTGGTCTAACAATATCAAAAGGGTGGATTCACATCAAATTTAGAAAACATATTGAAGGGTTGGCCATTCTGGCGGGGTTGTCAGAAAAAGAACGTTTCGGAAAATCTGAAACATCATCAAGTCTGAATATTACTGGAGTTTAATCCCAACAATCACTTGGTGATTGAAACACCTGTCGAGGAGTTGAAAATAACGCCTTGGTGTTGGGATTAAACTCCAGTAATATTCATTCACTACACCAAAGGTTTCGAACAGTACATCACAAGTATCATCAAGTCTGTTTGTGAAAAAACTAAATTTTGACATTTTTCAATTTTTTTATTATTTTTCAACATAGTCTCGTTTAACCTCTATACACTTCTCCCAGCGATGCTTCTATCTCTGTAACCCGTCCAAATAGTACTCTTTGCAAAATAATTGTCCACCAAGGTGACTGCCTCTTCATTTGTCGAAAATCTCTGTCCTCCGACCGCAATTTTAAGTGAGGAAACAAAAAGAAATCGCTTGGAGCTAGATATGGCGAGTAAGGCGGATGGTCAAGCAGTTCAAACCGTAATTCTTGGATTTTCGCCATGGCAACCGCTGAGTTGTGTTCAACAGGGAATCGAAAAAATTACAAAAGTAATAAACAGTTAAGTAAAAAAAGGGAGGGTTTGGTTTTTTGCGAATATCTCGGAAAATATTAAAGAGGCCCGACATTAGGAGAAGGGTCCTTGAAGAGGAAGAAATTTCCTAAAAAAAGTCCCACTTCCCGGAACTCTATCACCAATATTTATTATTCTAATTTAGAGGCGAAAATAGCGCTAAAACAGGCGATGTGCGTCGAGCAGGCGCTGACCGACACGGACCTTTGTACAACAAAAATTATTTTAACCCAGTACCTAAATATAATTATTGAGAAAAACAAATCACATACCTTCTAAACACTTGAATGAACGGAAATCCATTAAAAAAAAATTCTCGTGATTATNTAAAAATTGTAATAGTTGGTGGCGCTACCTGGTGTCAATGGTAAAATTGATTACATTTTCTTATCATGTCTAATACAGTACTCACCTTTGTCCTAATGAATTCGAGGGTTGGCGGGAGGGTTCCGAGATATTTGCAAAAAACCAAACTCCCTTTTTCACTTAATTGTTTAAAAGTTTTGCAATTTTTTCGAGCCCCTCTTGAAGTTTTTCAAAAAGTTGCTAGAGCTCATTCTGAATCGAATGACCCTGAATCATAATTTTCGGTGCCCGTAGACAGAGGTTCCAAAAAAAGGATCTTGTGACCAAGACTATAAATGCTTGTGAGCTTAGTCGAAGTTAGTTTTCTATGTTGAAAATGGGTACTTAATTTGTCATGCCGTATGAATTCGTTGGTTCGAGGAACGGCAAACATGAGATCAAACCTTAACTGGATATTACAACCAGTAATTGACTATTCTACTTGTAATATTTCACAAATTGAATTCAAATTATTGTTGTTGAGCTGAATATTGAATAATTATTGCTGCTTGTCATTGCCACAAAAGTTCATTCTGAAAACTTTTGAAAAATATCAATAATCGCAACATAACGAATAACAAAAATTAACGAACTTCTCACTATTATTTTCTGTAAAATTCCCACAGCCGATTATATGATTCCAGGTCAAAAGTGGCCGCAACCATTTGTATTTATTCAAATTTCTCGATCGTAAAATACACGATAAATTTAATCATTTCGCCAGTTTACAAATGCGACCTTGGCTTTCAAAGAAGCCGATCGACACCAACTTCCGTTGCGGTGGCCACAGCCAACTCTGTACGGGACGAGCATTTTATGAAACGACCGACTACTTACAAGGCTAAACACGATTTCGATTCAATGTGTGAGGAAAAATATGGTCGAAGATGTGATTCTAATTGTAAAGTGAGGTTATACCGCACAGCATGTGGAACTGGCGATCACGAAGAGGGAGTTCCTCAAGGAACTGATCATGTCCCTGTGGAAAACAAATAAAGGCTAAGATAGATATTCCCAACACGTGGCACATATTTGTATTAATAGAAAGTTGTTTCAAACGTTTTGCCCGTTTATGAGTCTACTTTAATCTATGATATATCAGTAAATACCTATTTAATTCGACCGAAATAAGCACCATTTGAATCAGTGTACTTTTGGCAAAGCAGCAAAGGAGATTGATGCCATCAGCATAAAAATTGTGTGCTCGATATTCGAAAAAGTCGACGAAGGCCGTTTTTTCCTGGTCCTGGCGAAGGTACTACCGGTGAGAAAGTTATCGAAGTACTTACAAATATAGTAGTCGGTTAGCAAGAGGTCTGGGGAGTATGGTGGATGAAGTGCGAACTAGCGGTGTCGTGGAGCAGGATGGGATCTCACAGGTGATGATCCGATCCAAAAAAGGATTATTTGGTTGTGCAAAAGAAATTTGAACGATCGACAGAAATTGTCACGTTTTGAGGGCAAATTGTAGGGCATGCACTTTTCGAGCTTTTTGACCTTTTTATCTAATCAACAAGTTCAAAAACATGAAAAATATAGATAAAGGTCCTAAAAATATGAGCGATAGCTCATTAGATTCGGAATCACCTTTAGAAAAATGTTTTGAAGGATTTTGGTGCAGGTAAAAAATTGCAGTTGTTATTAACAAAATAAGAAAAAAAAAATGTATTTGGTTTTTTGTTAATAACTCAAAAAATATTGATATTTAAGCAAGTTTGAGAAGAGCTCGTTAAAGAGNTTTGAATAACTGGCGCATATAGTTTGTTACAATAATCCAGCCAAAGAAGTTTGAACTTTTGCGACCCATGCTTAGTGAAAACATATTTTCCGCAACCCATCATTTGTTTTTCCTGGTACATGACAAGGATTCGAGTTTGCAAAACTCCAAATATAAAATTCGTTAAATTTATTTTAACCCGGGCTAGATGACGCATGGCCACGTCCTGGCAACTAGTCTTTCACACACGGCTTCACTTCCACAAATTTCAGATTTCCCGATAATTTTCGGCCTGACTGATGTGAAAACAAGTGAACGGACTGCCGGTCATGACCTTCGAGTCGATGTTTTAGAGCGTTACGTCGGTGTTTTTCAGTATTTCGAAAATACCTGATTATTTCTATGAAAATCGACCGATTATACGGAACCAATTAATCAATAAACAATGATTTTTCATCGACGTGGAGGTGGGCATGGAAAAGAAGATGGAATAGCAGTTGTTCGCTACATTGGCGTGCTCAATAAAAAAGGAACTAACTTGAATTTCAATAGTTTACTTCAGTAAGCGTCTCTAGATAAGAATCTTCACATATCAATTCTCTTTTTTTTGACGCCATATTCTGCTTCATCAATATTTATTCGCAAAAAAGCTGCTTTAAGTTATGGATATCCACACGGATCAATTCTGATACCGATAATCTTCTCGATAAGAATTCACAAACTTTTGAAAAATGATATAGCTGTTATATTGACATACCATATATCATCGATATCATATTAACATATAACATTTGTTGCGAAGTGAAATTATGACTGATTTGAATAATAAAATAACTTGTGACTTCAAGAAAGTGGACTTTAACTTGCTATTATTCAATATAAAGTAAATAAACATAATATTCTTCAACTTGCCAATCTACAGAGTGGTATCAACAAAAATAAAACCTATATACTAGATTCCTAGGACTTGCCATAGGTATTTGCCTGAAATTTTAAACCTACATTAACAACTTGAAAAGTAAAGGTGATTGACAATGTTTCATGATGAATTTCATTATAGTTCGGACTTTCATTGTCTCATATTATATAAAATGATTTGAAATCCCCGATAGAACTAATAAAAAAAAAGAATTTAAAATGAATAGCTAAAAATAACAACTATATTGAGCAGTGAAATGAAATAATAGTAAAAGTATACGGAGAATTGGATCCAAATACAATATCAGAACGCCTGCTTCAGATCCGGTAACACTATCCGTAGCAGCCTCACGAAAACCAGGCCACCAAACGCGGACTGCGATTCCAAGAATTGCATTTACCTGATACCCTGTGAGTGCGGAAAATCCTATATTGGTGAAACTAAGGGGCCATTGAATGTTCGCATTGCCGAGCACAAGAAACACACACAGCGAGGGAAACCAGCAAATCAAGAATAGCAGACCATGGTTGGACTCATCAATAGAACATCGAGTGGTGTCAAGCTGAGATCTTGCACAGAGAGAAACATTGGTTTAGGAGAAAATTCAAAGAAGTCGCATACATGTTGTCCAACAACGTATTCAGCCAAGCTAGCGTAGAAATACGCAACATATGGAAACCCATCATTAAGCAAAAAATGGCCAACTCCCGCCTAAACGGTCATCTCCCACGGAACCAGTGAAGCGGAAAATGGAAACGGGGATAAGTGAAAGTACTCGAACGACCTGTAAATAGTCATCTCTCGGAGGAATCAATCCAGTCATCACCCGAAGACGATTGTAGATACATATCAATCAATATGTCTGTATACCTGGTTGAGAAATGTCTATACCTACTCCTTAAATGAAGTCAATATTCTGTGTACTATGTATATGTATATTCATTATGTAACTATGTTTCGTTGTGTAATCCTTGATGTACTGTTATTTTCCTTTTGTAAATTTCTTCATTTAAATCCCGACCGTACTACCATGCGGTTGTAACCATGACTTTGTCTTATATAACTGTATGTTGTATAGGTCATCATTTTTACAGTTTATATATACAGTTTTATTACCCTCAGTGTGAGGATGGATGCACCTAAGTAACTAAAGTACTTGTGTTGCGCTTTCCATCTACCACTCAAGGTATTCAATTGTATGTCAATAACTATCTCATATCTTCATGTATATACATACATTTCGAATAAATAATTTACAGAATTGATGAATATTGGGAATGATGAAGAGCTTGCTGAACATCGTTTATGTTTAGCCGAATAAATCGAGAAGTTCGGTATTGAACATAATGAATGTTTTGATTGATTTTTTGAATGTATTGAGATTGGAATTGTTTCTTATGTTAACTGGCAGAAGATTGAATAATTTTGGACCATGATAGAAAATACATCTCTGTGTGTGACTTTTATTAAATGTTGGTATGTTTATGGATGAACTAGTAACGAATCTTGTTTGTTTTTCTTTGTTTGTTGATTGAAGTGTGAGTTTGTTTGTGTACACCCAAGTTAAACATTGGTGGATATAGTGTTTTCTCGTTTTCAGTAAATGCGTTTCTTCATACAGATATTCGGTAGAGTATAGTTTAGGTTTTTTGAATAATATTTTCGAAATTGTATTTTGAGATATTTGGAGGATATTGAGAGAAATGTTAAAAGTACCACCCCAGGTAGCAATACAATATCTTATTACAGATTCTGCTAAAGACAGATTGATATATAGTAATCAAATTTCTGTACCTTAGAATATTTCTCAATTCACAGAATTCTTTAGTTAAAAGTCTGAGTCGTTTTACAACAAAGTTTATGTGGTCATCACATCTCATATGCCGATCCACAATAACTCCCAGATACTTAATCACATTCGTTGTTTCTATAACAGCACAATTGCAGTTTGTTGTATTAGTACAGTCTCTGCCATTAATAAATGTAGTTTACTTCACATTCAGAGTGAGAAGATTGTGATCAAGCCATATCTGGATAGATTTCAGTCCCTTTTCTGATTTTTCAAATGCCTCCTTCCAATTACTATCTGTGAATAAGAGTGCTGTATCGTCCACATATGATATGATATGACCCCCTAAATTCCTGATGGAGCAGATACTATTGATGTTAACAAGAAATAGTATGGGACCTAAAACTGTTCCCTGTGGTACTCCTGTTTTAAGTATCATTGCTGCACTCAGGCTATTATCAACTTTGACCTTTTGTGCCCTATGTGATAAGGTGGAAAGAACTTGACAAAGTACCCAAGAAGTGACTCCATCGATGATACATTCTGCTATGGTTAATATTTTGGGCATAAAGTGTCTATTAGGCCAGTGCTCTATTCCAGTGATATATTGACTATAGCAAGTGGTTTTCACAATCACTCGAAACCTTTGCAGACTCACCATGACCACTTCCTTGATTCAACCAAAATGAAAAGTGCTTTGCTTGCATAACAAATGAACTGAATAGTGATCACCCCCCCCATCCTTACCCACTGGACCGTAATAAACAATAAACATCACCCAATTAATGTCATTGCGAGAAATACAGAATCGAGATACCTTTCCCCATTAGACAAGCAGATAATGACAGTCTCAGATATGTAATGAAGTTTTTAATGGGCTGTAATAAAGCCGCATACTCTCATACTCTTATAATGTGTCTTTAACATCTGGCAGTCGATAGAAATATTACAAACGCTGGGATCGTTCCGCTCCGCTGGTTTCTCGGTAATGTATTCAACTTTTTTTCGACGGCCTACTCGAATGGGGAAACAAGTCGGGCCTTGGGGACATGCACTGTTTGGAGTGCGACTTGATAGGAAGAGAGCAGGCGGGGACATTGCTATTTTCGTTCGGTACTGAAATTGAAAGTTTCACCTCTTCAATGGTCTTGAAGAGAAGAGTTTTTGATGCGATTTTTGGAATATGATTTGAGGAATTACTGGATCTGATGAGTACTCGGCATTTCACCACAAATATCGACTCTCATCAGGAAAATGTGTGTGATAAAAAATGTCATCAACACAGTTAACCGAGCTTTAAGAATATGTGAAGAAAGGTACGTCGACGACGAAATAAAACACCTAAAAACTGTTTCACAAGCGGCTACGACAGAAAAGATATAACCGAGCTACGCATCCAAGGGAGAAGAAGAGGAACACCAGTAAAGGGCAACCCCAAGGCACTGTCAATCTGTCGTACGTAGAAGGTGTCATAAACTGAATCGTGAAACTTCTAAAGAAGGAGAAAATTAACATCTTCTTCAAACCAACGAAGAAAATATCGGAATTTCTGAGGTCAGCAGAAGACAGCAGGAATCCACTCAAATCAGCGGGAGTTTAAATGATCGCATGTAACTGTGGTAAAATTTATATCGGTCAGACGAAAAAGAACATTGGTACCCGCCTAGGCGAGCACCAGTGGAGTTGCCGATTGGAGATCAGCAAAGATAGCAGGTCAGAGGGAGTTCAATAAAATCCATGTAACTGTGGTAAAATTTATATCGATCAGACGAAAAAGAACATTGGTACTCGCCTAGGCAAGCACCAGTGTAGTTGCCGATTGGAGATCAGCAAAAGAGAGCAGGTCAGCGGGAGTTCAATAGATTCCATGTAACTGTGATAGAATTTATATCGATCAGACGAAAAGGAACATTGGTACCCGCTTAGGCGAGCACCAATGGAGTTGCCGATTGGGACAGACCGAGAAGTCTGCAGTCGCTGAACATACATTGTTCAACGGGGATCACAAGTGAGAACATATCTACCAAAGATCTGGCACATAGCATTGAAAGGCGCCAAAACGAAGCCATGTCACCCAAATCGCTCGGGAAATACCCAGAAATCAACCAAAACGAAGAGTATGACAACTCAATGTCTCTGCACTGTGGAATTGGGGAGGTGGTTGATATATATCAGTTATCACAGTGACAAATATAATATCAGTAAGGGAGATTGATTGATCCGAGTGCAAATAAATATATTGACTGGAATAGTATGATTCACAAACGAACTCGTAGATGTGGGAGGAAGCGAGGACTGAATGATCCCATATGTTGAAGAAATAAGAGAAAGAAAGAGGAGGGATGGAAATCGAACAAAATTTGATAGAGGAATTGAGAAACAGATAATAATGCACGTATTTAGAAGAACTCTCCAGTTTGTACGGAAAGAAGGAAGGCTGGGCAGCGGTGAAGTGAAGCAAAGAAAATGGAAACGAGCTTCCAAACGTTTGAACTATAATGCCAGACGCGCATCAAAACGAGTGTTGCAGTTCTGGTGTTTTGCAGCGGCGCGAATTCGATCACTTTGGCTCAATCACATCAAGGGTTGATCATCTGTTTCTCAAGTACTAAGTTGACAATCAATTTCTGAAGAAGAGTGAGATATTAGAATTTAGAATAGCCACATTCCTGCCATTTTCTATTATCAAACAAAATCAGTGTTTACAGCAAAGAAAAAAGAAGGTGAAACTCCTGTTGCCTTCACCCTTGTATTTTTTCCATCAACACTCAGCCTTCTGAAACTAACAAACCTGACTTTTACTGACTTTCACAACGTAAGTTCTTTCATCACTTTCACAATGGAGAAGGAAGTCCACAACGAATTGCCTTTCTCAGACGTATTGGTGAAGAGGACCGATACTAAATGGAAAACATCTGTATATCGAAAACCCACTCACACGGGACAGTATCTGAAAGAGGAATCCAACCACCATCAATCGACTAAGAGAGGAATCACAAAGACTCTACTAGACCGTACTTTTGGGCTCTGAAATACAAAGGAAGGTCTCGAAAAGAAACTAGGCATCATCAAAAATGACCTTCAACGGAATGGCTACTCCAAAGTGATGGTGGAACATGATTTAGCTAGAAGACAGCAAGAGCTCCTCAAGAAAGAGAAGCCGCCACAACCAGTACTTGTACTTCCCTACATCAGAGGATTGTCGAAAACGATAAGAAGGATTGGGTCGAAGTATAACACCTGCTTCACATCTGGGAGCACTATCCGTAGCAGCCTCACAGAAATCAGGCCACCAAACGCGGACTGCGATTCCAAGAATTGCATTTACTGGATATCCTGCGAGTGCGAAGAAACATACATCGATGAAACTAAGAGGCCATTGAAAGTTCGCATTGCCGAGCACAAAAACACACACAGCGAGGATAAACCAGCAAATCCGGAATAGCAGAGCATGTTTGCACTCATCAACATAACATCAAGTGGGCTCAAGCTGAAATCATCCACAGGGAGGAACACTGGGTTAGGAGAAAATTCAAAGAAGCCGCATATATGTTGTCCAACAATGCATTTAACCAAGCTAGCTTAGAGATACGTAACATATGAAAACCTCTAATAAAGCGGAACACGACCAACTCTCACCAAACGGTCAGCTTCCGCTGAAAACCAATGAAGTGGAGAGAGGAAACATCGTGAAGTAATTTGGTTTGGAATCTTTCAATTTTATATTTTCAATTTTCATTTCTTGTTGCTAATTTTTTAATTTTTATTTCTTGTTGTCAATAATCTTTTAATTTTTCAGCTCGTGTTAATATTTTGATTTTTTGGTTGTTTCTTGTATGTTATTTCATTGTAATTTCAGTTTTTTTTTTTCAGCAAATCTTTTTAATTTTTTACAGATTCTTTCAGGGATTTCAAATCAATTTGCATCACTTTAGACAATGGAAATCCGAACTGATGAGAATTGTTTTACTTTTTTGTTCAATTTAAACTGGATATTCGATTGAAATTTTCATTTGAGTTCCTCTTGCAAGATTCATTGAAAAAAAATTCATTGCCGAATGTTTGTGAAACATTTTCATTCCTAAGCGCTCTTTTGTCTTCTTCCCCATTCGAGAAGAGAGAACAAACATACAACTTGCAACACAATCATTTCTATATAACGACACGGTGCAAAAATGATTTGTAGCCATATTTCTACGAAATATCTCCCTTCGAAGTAATATTATGAGTTACCGCTCTGCCTTCTTCGATATCATCAATCTTCTCAGATGTAAAATTACATCCACAAGTGAAGTTATCTTTAGATGAATGAAAATGTTTCGCGAGGCTTTTGCTACAGAGAAATTATGTAGAAAAACGCGCTTCTCAAAAAACTATTTATATAGCTTCACATATCTACTTTTTTCTAGTTGAAGATTAAAGGTAGTACAGGGTCTTCCAAAAGGAAAATACCAATTTTGATAATTGATAATCGCCATAATCGTCTTACCTAGAGGATTGTTCGCAATGTGGTGAATACATTTGAGTCCACTGGTTAAATGAACGATCGGCCAACACCCGTACGTCGACGAAACGCACAATCTCGGATTCAGATTCAGATTTATTCAGACAAAAGTGTACAGATGAAGATACTTACCGACGATTACAATAAAGTTTCTGTTGGATTACGAGACTACACCAAAGCATTTTGTATGCTTGAGTCCTTTTTAAAAAATGAGATAGTTTCAGGAACGTAGGATTTTTGGATTAGGAAATACCGAGAATACAGCAATTAATTTATTATTTTGTGAATATCTTTCGGATTGTTCGGTGTGAGATGTTTTATTTGTGGTTTGTACTTATGGAGGTTTCTTATTATCTTCAGTTCATGAGGTAAAAGATTATACAGTTCAGGCCCAAACAAGGAACTGGTCCTTTTTGTGAGGCTCTTTTTGAACATTAATAATAATAATGAATCGACTTTATTCATCATAATATATAATAGAATACATTGACAGTAAGATACTATTTCAATAAATGATGAATTGGCGGGGGTTCAGCCTGAGCTGTTTTTCAATCTATACCATGAGAAAGGGAGTGTCTACAAGTATATTCGTAATTCAGAAATCTATAAAGGCAATTGAACATATGTGTGTGTTTATCAAGATTGTCAGTCCGAATTGCCTTTGAATTTGGTTTTCAATCTTTTTTCGAAATTCTGTAGACTGAACGATTTATATTCATTCGGCAATTGCTTATAGAGCCTGGCGACATTGTAAGAAGAACTGCGAGTATAAATGGAACTGCGATGCTTTGAGATTACTAAGATATTTTTTATCACGTCCGAGAGTTAGGTATGCTTGAAAACAACTTCAATTTCTCACAAAGATGAGCTGGTTTTCGTGTCAGAAGGGTTTTGTGGGTAACTGACGTAAGGAAGGTCCATAAACACTGTCACAATATGGAAGTTCTGAAAAATGAGACTTTCGCATAATGTCAGTTTCATATTTGCGGAAAGAAGGTCACGATTTGGGTACGATTGTCTGAGAGTATTATATGATACCATATACCATTGGTATATATACTGTGAGATTATCCAGTGATCTGGTGTTATTTACCACTTCCATGGGGCGATTGCACCGATTTAGGTTATGATACGTCCATTCTGAGCATTGGTAGGCATACAAGCTTCTAATATCAACCGAAACATCGCCGCTTTCTGTAATAGTGCGCAGGAGAATCCGAAGCAGTCGAAGCGTCGTGAATTGGGCCTGCACCCATACAAAATTCAACTGACCCAGGAACTGAGGGTGAACGACCATAGAATGACGTGTTTTCGCTGAATGGGTTCTGGAGCAGTTAGCAACTGACCATTATTTTCATCGAAAATCATCTTCAGCGATGAGGGCCCATTTCTGGATGAATGGTTACGTGAACAAACAAAATTGTCGAATTTGGGACGACACCAATCCACATGAGATCCAAAAGTATCCAATGCATTCCGAAAAAGTTACTGTTTGGTGTGGATTTTGGGCTGGAGGCGTCATCAGTCCATATTTCGTCAAGAACGAAGTTGGTCAGACCATCTCTATCAACGGCGAGTACTATATGTCTATCCAATTCAGGCCAATTTCTTCTGGCCTGCATTAGATCATTTGAACTTGTGGTGTCAACAAGACGACGCTACGTGCCAAACAGCTCATGCCACATTGGATATTCTGTACGAGCAAATTGTGGTCATAGTCATCTCACGTGGAGATGTTGTGAATTGGCTACCGAGATCGTATGATTTGATCCCGTTAGACTTTTTCGTGTGGGGTTTTTTTAAGTCACAGGTGTATGCGAATAAGCCAAAAATCACAGCGGTCCTCGAAGTCAACATAACCCATGCCATCGATCAGATTAGCCTGATTTATACGCCAGAGCCATGGAAAATTGGATGCGCTACACCCAGAGATTTCGTGACGGATATTTGAACGATGTTATACTCCACCCATAATGACATCAATAACTCTTTAAAATTAATTAAAAATTTCGATAACGTCTCAACTTTATTTTATACAAATTTGAAGATGGGAAGCGCCTAATGGAAGACCCTATATACGAAATTTTCAGTCGAAAATACGTTCCAGTACGCTACTGTCAAAAAACGTCGAGCTCCATTCATTTCTAATGATTTCCAATGAACTTTGCACTAATTGTGATTCAAATTATATTGGAACAACTTTCAGAAGTTGTAGAAAAATTTGAAAAACTAACACAGTTTTACATTCAGAAGGCCAAAAGGCTTTTTCTTGAAATAGCCCATAACAAAAATTCCCATAGTACAAACGAAAAATTTAAGTAATATCTACAGTAATCAACTGAACAATTTGGACATAAATCAATTCAGTTGATAAATTTGATTTGAAATGGTTGCAGAGTGTATAAATAATTTATGGAATTTATCATAAAATGGAAATCATTTATGAAAAAAGATAGCTTCATCGTTGCACTTCTCTAGCATCTTTATACAAAAAAAATGTGCAAATTTTTAACTGATGATATAATCACACTGTACATTATTAATGTAGGATATTTTCAACCTCAATGTCTGAATTTTATGAACTTTATATGAAATTAAAGCTTTGAAATGAACTAAACTATATTCACTTGTAACCATTCGGAATTTTTCCAGAGACGAAATCTCGATGATTTAAAACAATAGCAAAAATTTGTTTTCTAGACGGTTGGTAGCCGGTCGGTTCGATGTGGGTGCTTTGTTCACCCACTCAAATCGATAGCCGTGTTGGTCGGTGGTTGAAGCCCCAGGCTGAACCATCAATTTCCACAGACAGACAGACGTATTTTCGAATGAAATTCCCATTACTTTGATTTCCAATTACTTTGAGTTACATGAATTCAAAGGTTTTTTTTAAATGTAATTGAAATGAGTAACAGATATTTTGAAAATCATTTTGTTCAAAATTCAATCATTCATGATCATTCAGCAAGTTCTTCATCCTTTTATATCGATTTTATAACAAGTGAATTTTTTGCTGTCAGTTGTGTCATCTGCAAAATCAAAAACATTCAGCTTATCAAATGTGGAAAGAGCTTTCTGAATTCCGTTATTGTCCCGCCAATTAGATGTGTGTTCGTCTAGAAGACTATGAGAGCGAGAGAGAGAAAGAGAAAATTCTCAAGTCTCTTCCTAGTTTTGACAATCTGTCGTCAAATAATTCATGTGAAAATTGAAAAATGAAGGCCCCAGTGCAGTTCCCTGCAGATCACCTACAGAAACAGTGATTTCATTGGATTAGTATTCGTTACAACTAAAACTACAACTACAGTACAATACGATTCAATTTATTCGATAATAATTATGCAATTTCAACAGTAATATTGATCTATCTAATGTTTCGAAAACTTTTTTCAGAGAAAAATTCACTATATTGACAACTATTTCTTTACCTATGGAAATTTTTCAGTCATTTTAAACATACTGAACGATATAATAACATGATTGATAAATTAGGTTTTAGTGGTGAAAGTGATCGTTTCTTAATGATCATTTAATGATTAACCATTTTCTTCAACATGAGCAAGAAGGTGTGTATAAATAATACGTTTTTATATTTCTTCAATTTGTATATTTGTTCCTGTGTGGAAAAAGAGTATATAATAAATTCAATTACCATATCAGATATTAAATTTGAACATCTATCACCAAGCTGATTTTCTTTATACAGGGTGTTTATTAAACATGCGGCAAAAATTTAAAGGATAATTCCTTGGACTATTCTAAGGATATCTTATCATTTGATGATTTTTGATAGGGCGCTTTGTTTTGAAGGCATATGGAGCGAAGAAGAACTTCGACAATAACAATTTATTACCGAAAGTAACATGTAATATTTTTTTATCTAGAAGAACTGTTGAAAATGACTTCCCCCCGCTCGGATGCAAGAATCGAATCTTCTCCTCATCGACATCCACATCTTCCACTGAAATAATATAAATCAATCACTTCAGGTGGCCTTATAGGAAATAATCCAGGGAGTTCAGGTCCGGTGTTCGAACAGGCCATATGTGAGGTTCACCTTGACAATCCAGGGATCTCCGTAAGTTATTGTTGAAAACCCCTGAGCCAATATGCTCGAGAGTTTTCAACAGTGAGATGATCTTGGGTTGGATATTCACTCAGCATGGTTTTTAAGGACAAAACATTGAACTGAATTGTTGAAGATTGAATCCATTTGGAAAAACGTTCTCAAGAAATTTATTCCACGAAAACGCAGTTCTTCAAATGGAGAAGTTCTAATTTTGTAAAAAATTCCAATAAGAGGAGATATTTTCTTCCTAATTTTTTCAACATGTTCAATCCATGACAATTTCTCATCAAAGAGTAAACCTTAAAATTTTGTAAACCTAAATATTTGATAGAATTTTTATCAAACATAATCAAATCATGTGAAGTATCAATTAGTCTTAGGGAAATATTCATATATGAACATTTATTGGAATTAAGCCTCAACTTAATGTTCATTAAGCTAAATGAAAATTTCATCCAAATCATTCTTCATATAATTTTTAATTTTTTCGTAACTGTCTGAGAAATATATAATGGTAGTATCATAGCAAATAGTTCGATTATACCATTCAATTTCAAGTTGGCTAGTGAATTATCAAAAATAAGGAAAACAAGCAGGACCAAGGATGGATCCTTGGGGTACACCACAAGTTATATTTTGAAGAGAGCTTTTTTAATTACTTATATGAACATATTGTCTTCTATCATACAAATAATTCTGAAACATTCTAGAAGATTTCCTCTGCTTTCAATATTGAATAATTTTTCTAACAATATAGGTACTATGGTCAACTGAATCAGAAGCTTCGCACAATTCGAGGGACAACAGACAACATTTCTTATTTTTATCAATTTCCATTTGGATTTGCGACATCCATTACCGCTGTCTCTGTGTCGCTAGATATGCGATAACCGTATTGACTTTTACATAATAGGTTATTGTTTTCCAGATAGTTCATAAGCCTCATATATATCAGTTTCTCTAAGAGTTTTGCAGAAACTGGAAGCACAGAAATTGGTCGATAATTGTTCAAATCTTTTTTTTTCCCACTTTTATATATGGGCGAAACCTTTGCAATTTTCATTTTTTTGGAAGGATTTGGGAATAATACAAAATAAAATTAACGATAATTCAGTTTTCACTGCTTTCACAGTTTTTACAGAAATTTCATCAAATCACATGCTTTGTTGGGATTGAGTTGATCAATAATAAAGTTGAAATCACAAATTTTGATGGGACATCTGTGAGACAAACGGGTCAAAAACCGAACATGGGGCAGATTATGTGGATTGAAATCTACATTATAACTTTCCTCCCTTTCAGAAAGAGTGAAACGCTTCTCTTCCACTTTTCAGTTCATATCCAGTTCCATACTTTTACCTATGCTTCAAACCCTAATTTCTTCGGAGTACGTCGCCGAGAGATTTATAAAAGCTACAAGCGTGATCAAAGATTAATAACACTTTTAAAGTGGAGTCAGTTCTGTTTTATCTATTGAGTCATAATATTTCACATTTTTAAGAGGTGAAAGTCATAAGTCATGGAGTTTTGCTTGTTTTAGAATTGAAATTGAGTGCCTACAACGACCCTTCGACAGACGTATTTATTGAGTATCGGGGGAAATTTCTAGAGCAATTTGTTTGTGGGAATGTATGGTTCGAGAAGAGACTTATCATTTTTTCTCGAGAAATTGATATCTTGTGTCAGGAATATGTATAGGAATGTACAGGACTTCAATATGTATGAAATACATGTTGAACTGAATTGGAATCGATAATTTCTTTCAAGTTTTTGGTTACTGTTTCAGATCCTCGATATGGTATATGTTTTTTTCGTTAATGGTACTCGTATGGGTCATAACTGTTGTACTGAAAATTTGTAGGTTTGTAGTCTGAGAACAGGAAAGTTGCTGGGGGCAGATCTGGAGAATGTGGTGGATGCGGAAGCAATTAGAAGCCCAATTCATACAATTTCACCATCGTTTTCATTGATTTGTGACATAGCCAAACTGATA
>NW_019291905.1:59937-73013 GCF_000500325.1 Leptinotarsa decemlineata | reverse complement strand
CTGAAGAAGCTATTGTAAAGCTAAACAAGTGTTGCGTCTTCGTAAAACTATATTGAAAATCTTGCATTAAAATGTTTCTGGAGTTCTTTTTCATATCACACATTCATATATCACATTGTGTATAGTGTTCCCGTAAATGATATCTGTTTGAATTCTATGAGTAATGTTTGTAGTATAAACTGAAATGTAATTCAGTAATTCAGTGTTCGTATGAAAGTAGTTTTTTCGAGAGGACTTTTCGTATAATTTAATGTTCATGTGAAAGTAGGTTTTTCGAAAGGGTGTTTTCTTGCAATTTGTATACGATTGAAACTTCTGTGCATGAACTATATATTTTCAGAAAAAGTCTTGAATGTTTTTTCTCTCTTCCTTTGGAAATTTCTTACATTTTTATTAAGTGATGGGGTAGATACCAAATATACTTAACAATATTGTTACATTCGATGCCTCTTTATTAAATTATATTTTTAAGTAAACTGTCAACGTGAAATGTTTATTATGGTAATCAAATGAAAATAAATGAAACTCATATTTATCGTGCAAAATTACAACTCGAGACCTATTCCATATTTTTTTGTTGGCATACCGTTACAGAAGTTGTCTTCGGACTTTATGTTAGCTCATTTGCTGCGTGCGAATGTTTGTCCAGAAATACAAATCTATAAATAAGCCATATTATACCTGTGGTTCTGAAACGTTATTCACGCTCTCCGCGCTCTGTCGAACCTCATCGTTGTTTTCGTTATCTTCTCCGTCACCATTTCGGTGAGCAAAGTCGTCGGTGGATATCTCTACTGTGGGGAAGTCTTCGCCGCTATCGGCATTTGTTTCTGAACACCCCGTTGCAGGCTCTCCGGTCTCCAATTCTTTCAGAGCTTTCTCGATGTATGGCCTACATTCGGATTCGGAAGGACCTTCTGACTCAACCTCACCTTGCACACCTTCAAAATGAAAAAAACGACTTGATTGAGATTTATTCAGTGCTATAGGTATACGAGAGCTGGTCAAAATGAATTGAAAAAGCGTGGGGATCAAATTGAGTTTCGCAGACAAGACACGTCTATTGTTGCTCAACACGCTTCGGAGAATGTTATAGAATACCAAATGTAGCTTAAAATGGTTGAGATCTTCACATCAGATTAGAATTAGTTTCAAATTAATATACAATCTGTCATTCATTATTTGATATTAATAGTCTTGAATGAGTGAAATACATCTCTCTGTCTCTCGCTGTTTTATTCATTTTATGTTGATCATTTTGAAGCTGTATCTCACGATAACTCAATAGAATTCATAACAAAAGATAAATTAGACATATATAATAGATGAGTAGCTACTGAAATATATAGAATCATAAGGAAATGAAAAATAGTTCAAATTCAATGGCAAGGTACAAAGAAGATACGGGTGATCACAAACCACTTGAATATATTACTTTTTCTATCGATGATAATGATTATACAATTTTCACAATACCTTTTATATACTACGACTTTCGCTACACGGTAGCTCCATCTGTTGGACTGGTACATCAAACTATTCTGCAGTGTCTTTCATATAACGGTAGGTAATTACAAAACTTTGTTGGATAAATGATTCATTCTGGTGAAAAGTATATTTTGGAAAAACAATTACAGTACAATATCACTTCTAGGAAAACAAGTGATTCAGTACTATGTTAATCATTGACATTCTATGAAAACAAGTTTGATAATGATGAGTAAATTACTTCATATTGGTCGTTTGAAGGAACATCTGATTGTTTGCATTTATTGATTTTCAGAGAATCCAGCAGTTTGAATTTATTCTTCATATTATGTGAAAATTAAACCCTCTGGGATCTCTGGAAGATATTAAACGACCATCAGGAAGTTACTTACTCGCCATTACTAAACCTGACTTCATAAACTGTCAATAATCAACATATTCATGTTTCCTAGAAGTTTTCCAAGAAGTAATATTATATCGCAATTGTTTCTTCAAACTCTGCAATCTTTGCCAGATTTCATCATTTATCTTACTAGATTTTGGCATAGAATGCCAATAACAAATATATAGGTAGTGTATTCCATTTGAAACAAGCCACCCTGAATATCTTTTGGCACAATGATTTTCAGGAAAAATAAAAAACAAGTCAACAATAGTATACAGGGGGACACATTTTGACATATTCACATTTGATGTTACTTCCCCTATCGCACCCCCAGAGCATGTCACCAATTTTTTTTAATGGATCACCCTATATTGTTTCGCATTATCAGATGCTCCATGATGAACAGATTTCAACAAAGTATAAAACATATGGTCTAAAGCCTATGGTTCGGGAGCTACAAATTATTTGAGTTGAGAACGAGCCACCCTGAATAACTTTTAAAAAAATGATTTACGTAGAAGAACTACCGATTACTACTGAGTTGAACTTCGCCTTTTTACTCTCAATTCAGTCAACATTGATTCAACAATTGTATAAACAAATGTATCTGGAGATAGTAAAGATGTTATTATTACTATCATTATATACAAAAAAATGGTTTTTTATTCTTCACTTCCATTAACTTTTGCATGTTTTGCGCGGAACTTTTTTTTATTTCGAATCGAATGATTCCTAACTCAAAGTATTCGGTGAAGGTGGGCCGAGAATCATTGAAGAAGAACTTGCCAAACCTATTTAATGAAAAATTTAATATGGGTAGTGGAGACCCCTATATTCCAAAAATAGTGAACCAAATAATTGCGAGACCAGACAGCAAACAGGAAACTCTAGCCAGTAATAGTGCAGACTGAGGAAGATCGACGAGCTAGAATGAAGAATAGACGTTAAATAATCATAATTATCTTATTGAAAATAAGTTTGTATTGTCTAATGATATACTTGAACGTTACATAGTTCCATGGAAAATTAGCAAGCACAAATGAATTTTCTGAGTAATGAATCGTAAATAACAAGTATTTGGTTGTTTTTCAAAATTCATTTTGAGATACTCAAGTTAATATTCAGATAAATAGAGGGACGGTAATCAAAACTGCTGCTCTTCTTGCGACCCCTAGTTTATCGGAATTGTAAAACAAATTCATGGTAACTCCAACTCAATTGATCAATTCAATATTTTTCATTATTTATTATTGCATACAAATTGTGACTATGTTTGTTCCTGAATGCATAAGAAACCTTCAAGGACTTTATGGAGGAGTTAAATTCCCCATACTCCAAGTTGTAAACTGCCCTCACCCCCAAAATGATTTTAT
This sequence comes from Leptinotarsa decemlineata, assembly GCF_000500325.1. Classification (NCBI taxonomy): domain Eukaryota; kingdom Metazoa; phylum Arthropoda; class Insecta; order Coleoptera; family Chrysomelidae; genus Leptinotarsa; species Leptinotarsa decemlineata. Next base: position 69,767 of record NW_019291905.1, on the reverse strand, counting down.
GGACCCCCACTGCATACAATCAATGAAAAATCATGAAAATAGTGTATGCATGGGAATATCGAAAGGAGTAATAGACGCAATGTCGGCGAAATAAGAAAAAAGTTGCCAATTTTAGAGCTTGTTTGAGTTACTTCCAAAAACTCAGTAATCAAACGTTTATGAAGATACATCACTGAAGTTGTCGGCAAAAAATCTGATTTTTTTGGACTATATAAAAAATTTAAATTGGTGATTATTTTTCGGAGACGAAACGACGATTTGAAAATTTATAAACGCCATCTTCAACAGCTTGAAAAGTGGCAATGAGACAGTGTTTTTGTTTTTAATGAAATCTTGAATAACAGCAAAAAAATTGAAACAAGATTAGCCAATTTTGTTAATTTTTGAAATTTGAAAAAATATTGAAATGAGCTCTAAAATGGGCGACTTCTTTCCAATTTAGCCAACTTTGTATCTTTCTATTTTGTGCTTTACGTAAGATCTGTAAGGTAACGCAGATATACATAATTCCTGGCATTAGCATCTTTTTTCCTACCCGAAACTTCTGGTACTGCTGATAGATACCGTTATTTTTTTCAAGTTATCAAAGGTTACACTTTCTGAAATTGTTCAAAAAACACTTCAAAAATAGGGCTTTGCGCGCCCGTAACGGCATGGAACATCGCCGTCTGAGACATATTATACTACATGAAAAAAATGTTTCTGCCCAACATTTTACAAATGGCGATATGGAAGTTCAAAATTTTCGCTTCTTGGAGCTCTTCCGTTAAAAAAAACCTGTTGTTTCGTTAGCCGGCATCGTTTTTCAACGTCATTTTTCCCATCCTGGGAACCTTCTGACTTGTCCATTTCATCCAAGTCCCCAGAAAACACTGCAGCCTCAAGCGCATATTGAGTTTTTCCGCTATGTTTTAAATGTCACCCATTCCAACGATCTTGTTTCCTATATTAGTCTTTACAGGTTTCTTGCTGGACGTATGTCATATTCTTCTGGATCGGTTGGCCATAAAATATAATGAGATGTCCGATCACTCTATGAATTTGACTTTTAACTGATTCAATTTCACTCTCTCACAGTCCAACAAAATTGAAAGTAGTAGGAGGAATGAAGGAATAATGAATATTTTCGAATTCAGTTGCATTTTTCAACAACACGGTCAACTTTTTCGAAGCGCCAACAAAATGTGCCTTTTTGACTGTAAATATGTGAGACTCGACTAAGACGAAGCGACGAAGCGCTGCAAGGCAGCTGAGAAAATTTTCGACATCATATCACTGACTAGTTCGAGGTGAATTGCTTTTGATCAAAAACACGAATATATATTTCTTTGCAACCAAAGCACTGGGCTCATTCAAGTACAGATATCTCTTATATGTTCTATGTCGGGTCATGGTCAATGTGAATCAACGTCAACGTGGATAAAACGTTCGATTTGCGCAATTCTGGAGAGGGATAGAATACCCATTGGGGATTAAAATGGTTTGGAATTTATTTTCCAGCATTTGTGGTATTTTGCTAATACAGAGTTTATTGCGCGTTTAAGAGAGACAATTCAAAACTGTTGTGAAATCAGGAACTGAGTGGTACGGAAACCTGCCTATAAATATTTTTTATGAAAATATTTTGTAGCAAGAGTTGTTGAACTACTCTTTCGCGGTAATAATATGGAATGTTACGTCTTACGAGACGATAATTTTCTAATCATCCGCCAACATAAAGTACATTTTTGTAATCAATATAATTACGAGATTTTCGCAATGGTTTAGACAAATATTAAGACTTCAATTATTGAGTTTTTTCTATATGAGAGGGATCAGACTATCATTCAGTACGTAAATTGAAAGCTGTCCTTTTCATTTTTTATGAGGATTTCGACAATTATAGAAGATTCTGAATAGATAAGCTGTCACTTGCTGTAAAGTGTATAATGATAGTATATAATGTATAATGATAATGAATTCATTTGATAGAGTGTCAATTAGATACTCATTTTCAGTCTGACCTGAAAAATTGAGTTTTCACTCTTCTCCAGGGGGTGAGAAGCGACGAAAAGTGGTAGCTGGAACACTTAATAACGTTTTAAATTTCTAGATTACATCCAAGCCACGAAACCAATTGGAAGTTGAAGAAAGTTCAGATAGTAGAATACTTCGGGAAGCCATACCTGTTTTCTTCATTCAATTGTCATATCCGATGGAGACTTTTACAATATGTTCCACTAGTAATTCTTTCATTCTTTGCTACCCCATTTATTTGCTGTTAGTATTATTGCTTTTCACTTTGAATAACTTTTCCATATCAGAATACTCAATGTACTAGAATGACTCCAAAGAAAATCAAATGGAGTCATTTTTTGTGTTAGAGAATGCATTGATTGAACTGTGCCAGTAATAAACCTTACAAAAAGGAACTCGCTACTGCTGATTTCAACCATACATAATATCAGCATATGGTTAACAAGTTCATACAGATTACCATCAATAAACACGAAAAAATAACGATTTGAACATTTTTGTTGGAAATTGCCAGTAACTATTTAAATTAATTATTCGAACAGAGATATATCTCTCTCATCAATAAACCAACCGGGGTTTCTCAGAATTTGAAAAGCATTGTTGATCATATATTTTTAAGGACAACAAAAGGAATACCTATTATAACACATCCCATCATTTTTCAATCCAATATCACAGATCATTACCCAATTCATCTGAAAAATTCGAAGACAGGTTACGTAGGCAATATACATGGAAAGAAAGCAAAACTGCAAAATATAGGAATTAATTATTTCATTTCAAATAATCAAATGATTGAAGAAAATTGAAATGGCATTCTCACTAACACTGACACCTAGTTAACATATAACAGTTTCCTTCATCAACTTGAATCATACATAGAATTCGCATCATATAACCATCAGTAGAACTCAGTAGAAAATGAATACAAAACGTACATAAATCAACTAAACAAATCGATCAAACAAATAATTATTTCACTCTCAATTATTGTATGGCCGTTGCTTCCCACTCGGGCGCATTTGGCTAGACATTGCTGCCACCCTGAGGTTTTTCATACATTTTTTATTCATTTAAAAAACACCAATATTTTAAGAGTCGCCTCCTTCTCGGGAGACCTTTGGGTTTTTTTAAACACACATGGCCTTCTTACGTGGTTATCCGAACCACCCCGGCCTGGATTCCGGCATGAATAAAGGGGGTCTTCACTTCAATTGCAGCTATACATTACATTACATATCTGCACAATGGACAAATACAACACATAAAAAAACTTCGCGATAACACGTGGCATCCGTACCTTTTTTGTGGACGGCCGTCATCGGCACGTCCTTCCACAACCGTGGCCATAACGGAACTCTATACCCCAATAATGATTTTTATAGAGAAAAACTGAATTTCTTTCTCTAATTATAGTATAAAAATAAGGATGATGGGTTGATAACAGAACTCAACAGTAAATTGAATATAGTCAATGAATATTTTGTAAATGTTGGATGTGAAACAATTGAATCGCTATCTTCAACGTTATTTAAAGAATAAATATATTCAATCCAACATGTTTCTCGAACGGGGCGAGCTGATTGAGGTAACAACTAAACATAAAACTATTTTTTCGCCCGGACTAGATGGTTTCTCAATTACCTACTTTGAAAAATATTGATCTACATTTGTTGACACCTCTAATGAATATCATCTATAAAAATGGTAAACTATCCTTTCCGAAAGAAAATATCTTGTTAAATTTCTATATTTAAAACCGATACACATGATGATCTCGGGTTGGCTGTCCTTGTTTATCTTTCACTGCCTGAACCACTGTGCATGCTGTTTTCGGCAAGTGCTTTGGCTTGGGATGTGGGGGTTGAGCAAACCGGCCATCGGATGCCTGCTTCCACGTAGCCCCGCTGGATACGGGAATGACAAAATCACGTGTGGTTCTGTTATTCCCTAACTGAATGGCATCCCAACGATGGCTTAATCCTAAGGTGTGTGTATCCGTGCCGAGAGGATGAATGACACTGAGCCTATCAGCTGTCTCTAACGGAATCTTCGACATACCGGGCGCCCTCTCGTCGTAGCATCGCCTTGTCACGGTAATGCGGGGCTCTGCCGTGATTGACCTTCTTTCCCTAGCTACTCGTGGAACTTTTATGGACAGAGTAAATTAATTTTTTTTTCTGACGCTGAGTGTACAGAGGAGATGAGCTGACCTCCCTGTAAGTTTAGATCAGGAGCGAGAGCTTCTCAACTCTCCAAACCCTGATTCAAAACCTGAACCTGGGAAAAGGTTTAGTGGTGCATCCAGGAAACGACTGAGTCATCTTCTCAAGAGAGGCGTACCATATGAAACCGCCTTGCACCAAATTCTTGAGCGACGTACGCAGACTCTGTCTCAGGTGGGGGAACAAACCCCCCTTGAGCAGGTTAGCAAACATTTGCGCTCAAATGATGATTCACCGAAACCAGAGGCGAAAAAGCCCTGCACGGTTAAATCTAAGGCATCGTCAGGTGTACCTGATGTGCAAAAACCCTCATATGGAAAGGTTGTCGCGGGTGCCAAGGTTGGAATCTTGCACCTTGATCATCCGACTACCTCATTACCGGCCAACCAGCTGGAATCTCCTCATGAGGCTACTTTGTCGGCTGTGGAGGTTATTCCAGACGATGGGCCGCAGGTACAATTCCAGAGCTGCGTCTTTCGGTCTGGATGGTTACAGGTCGTCTGTGAGGATCAGGTTAGCGCCGACTGGCTTGCGGGTGTAGTTAATACCCTGCAACCGTAGGAGGGCGCTTTCCTGAAATGCGTCACAGGGGACCAACTTCCGAAGCCACACATTTGTGTTGCTTACCTACCTGACAGAGGCAGTCATAGACTGACCTCCGAACAAGTCCTCACTAGATTGAGGAAAATGAACGATGGTCTGTCAACCTTGGAGTGGACGATCACCCACAAGGAAAAGTCAGGCCCTGGTCAAACACGGACCTTCGCTGTAGACGATGGATTCATGGCCGTGCTGGCGAGGACGGGTTTCAGACCACATTTTGGTTTTGGGCAGGTCTTATTCCGCCCTAAAACCCGGACACCCTTCTAGCAGAAAACTACTCAAACGAGTCACTCTAGTGTAGCCGTTAGAGTAAATGAAGCGGGACCGAGTGGAAATTCACCTATTGGGAGGAGTTCAACCAAACCTCCACCCAAACACCACCGGCTCACACCCACCACCGGCTCACACCCAGCCCAAGCCCGTGAAAACAGGTGTTTTTCAGGAGACGAAGACGGCCAACGTCTCGTCGAGCTAACCAGGAAAAAAGGCTGGAAGTGGCTCTCTGAAAACGAAGATGAAAATCGTCTCGTCAAAGAGATCCAATAAATCAGCAGGAAACTCAGAGACAGCAGGTGTCCTCACCTCATCATCTGAGCCTACACATCCCTCGATCCCGGGAGAGGAGGATGGAGGTGTCCTTAAGGACACCTTCATACGTCCTTGGCAAAAACTTCAAGGATGAATTAATCGACCTTGCTTTCCTGCAGGAACCATGGACAGGAAATACAGGCCGAGAAACCGGACTGAGCAATATTCCTGGTGAGGTAATAGCGTACCCTGGGGTGAAACCCAGAGCATGTCTGGTCATCAGGAAAGGTATTAACCATTTTTTGCTTACAGGCTTCTGCACCCAAGACGTGGTAGCCATCCAAATTTCCCTATCGGACAAGAAGGGTAAGACGAATTTTATCGCCTGCTCCGCCTAGTTTCCGGGAGATTCGGATACTGTACCTCCTCTAGCTGGTAGATGACGCCAATTCACACCATACAGCGTGAGGCAGCACGAATATAAACCATAGGGGTGAGTTACTCTTTGATTATATACTAGGAGAAGGGCTGTCTGTAATTAATGAGGGCTCGGATCCAACTTTTGTCACTAGCAATAGGCAAAAGGTATTAGATTTAACCATCAGCTCATATTCTCTGAGCAACAAGATACACCATTGGTCTGTATCTACTGAACCTTCTTGTTCAGACCATAGATATATTCTTTTCGAAATTGAAACAGGTCTAAGACCGCTAGTGGAATATCGTGACTCGAAATCTACTGACTGGAGATACCCCCTCCAGAAAACTCCCTCCAATCGTACTTTGAGGACGGATCCAGTACTATTCACAGTTGTAATGATATGGATACAGTAGCGACGCAATTTCGCGAAGCAGTGATCTCATCCTATCATGAGAACTGTCCACTGAGAGTCAAAAGAGATAACCGCAACTCTTCTTGGTGGAACAAAAGCCTTGAAAGTGAAAGAAAAGAAGTTCGACGACTATTCAATCGAGCTAAATAGTCAGGTAACTGGGAGCTTTATAAATCCACTCTAACGACATACAACAAGGAAATTAGAAAGGCAAAACGGGAGTCTTGGAGGAAGTTCTGTGAGAGTATCTGTGATTTACCTCGCAGCACAAGAATTCACAAAATTCTCTCTAGAGAGCCGACTGCTGAAATTGGGTCGGTTAAACGACCCGATGGAACATTTACGACCTCTAGTAAAGAAATGTTATAGCTTTTGATAGAAAATCACTTTCCTGGAAAACTGACTCTTGATAACAACAGACCGTCCATCTTTGATGGCGCTAAACGCCCAAAAAAGAACGAGTGGGACGTCGCAAAGTAGGTTATCACAGCACCCGCAGCTGAATGGGCTATCAAGTCTTTTCAGCCCTTCAAATCTCCCGGAGAGGATGGTATATTTCCAGCTCTTCTTCAAAAGGACTGGAAATAATTTTACCTATTCTCATAAAATTGTATAGAGCTAGTCTGGCGTGGAACTATTTACCACCCAGTTGGTTGGCAGCAAGGGTGGTATATATACCTAAAGTGGGCCAGAGAGACCCACACCCCAAATCGGCACGACCAATCAGCCTTATATCCTTCCTGCTGAAAGGACTTGAGAGGATACTGGGCGGACATATCAGGAGGGTAGCATTATATGCATCCTCCCTGAATAACCACCAGTACGCTTATCAAACCGGCAATTCGACAGATTCATCACTAAACAACCTCGTTGAAAAAATCTACCAGTCCCTTGATAACAAGGAGATTGGGGTTGCTGTATTTCTTGATATTGAAGGAGCATTTGACAATGCACTACCTAAATCTATAGGATTGTCTCTGGCTAGAAAGAGTACAGAATCGACCATAACTGGCTAGTAAACAGAACTGCAACTACGACTCTTCAAGGCGTGGCTATCACGTTCAGGGTCACCAGGGGCTGCCCTCAAGGTGGGGTACTATCTCCCCTTCTGTGGTGGCTCCTGGTGGATAGTCTGCTTGATGCCCACGACAGAAGGAAAGTTGATCTGCAAGCTTATGCAGATGACCTTGTCATTCTGGCAAGGTCCACGTCGGTAAGGGTAGCTTGTAATATCCTCCAAAGCGCGTTGGACGTTGTTCACAGTTGGTGCCTGAGGGAGCAGATGTCTGTCAACCCCAGCAACACTGTGTTAATCCCTTTCACCAAGAGAAGGATATTGGAGGATCTAACGCCACTTTCCCTAAATGGTGTGGTCATTCCATTTGGAACGGGGATGAAATATATTGGCATTGTCCTTGATAAAAGGCTCACCTGGAACGCTCACTTGGAAATTACATTAGATCCATTGGATTTATGTGTTGATTGTCAGATCAATGATCACTTTTGGTGCAATTGCTTGGTGGCCGTAGGCTTACATAGTGAACAACCAATGAATAAAACACTCAGTTTACATCTTGTGGACTGTTTTTCAAATGCTTGTTCATTTTCTCGAATAGAACAAGCTCAAAATATGAAATACTTAGGTGTGATGGTGGATCAGCACTTGAGATGGGAAGTACTGACCAATTACATGGTGAATATCTCAGAATGCTGATGAGACAAATATACGCACGTCGTGATATTCTAGAATGAAGAAATATACAATAAGGATATACAACTTCCTTGCTGAATCTGAATTGAAATATTGTATAATCGTTTGGAGAGAAATGTTTGGTAGCGTTCTGAGTCAGCTATCCACAATATCCACAATAATGAACTATTTTTTTATCAAGAAATCCAGGATTTACCCAACTGAACAACTGTAAGAAGAAAATTGGTTGTTGAGTATGCGTAGTCTATATATTTAATTATAACTGCCTCCTGTGTGTGTTTTGAATAAGAATAAATTTACATTCACAAAATATATCGGAATAAAGACAATCATATTCGTTATCATTCCCAAGTTCAGAAAACCCATACGCAAAGATGCATTTTTCATTATGGTGCTAAATTTTTCGAGTGATCCAAGATTTGATAGTTGAGAACTCAAAGATATTGAATATTATATTATGATTTCTCTACATTTAGCCCTCATTCCTGGTATTCGTCTGAAGAACTTATTTGTTTGTCACTTACTGTTAATAATGTGAGCTCATAAATCAAAATTGAAATAATCGAATCAATGAATCAAAAAGCTAGTGAAACTACAAATTTGAAACGTNTTACATTTAAACAAGTTTTTTCGAAACGGCCATCCTCACTAACAGTAAGTGGAGTAATTTGTAATTATTTTATATTATACTATCATCATACAAATTTTAAAGCTCTTAATTGAAGATGATAGTGAATTTTATAGAAATATTGGAATAACTTGTGTTATGAGAGTACACTTCCGTTCTGCTGATCACACAAAGATGTTTTTCAAGTTTTGTTCTTAACTAGTCATATAAACATGATATACCACTTGTGTTTGTAACTAACGTATTCGTTAGAAAATGTCCTTGTAGAACAGTAACGTAAGTACGGATACAAGTGGTATAAAAATCTCATTTTTCATGATGATCTCCTACTCTATGCATAATCTATAGTTTCAAATTCATGGCTGCAGGGATAATTTGGATGAAAAGCACTTCGTGAAAACAAAAATGTGTTTTTCGGAAAATGATAGACTGAATTTCAATTTATGAAGCAGAAAGGTGTTTTTCCTTACAAGTTCGTTGATTCTCAAGAGAAGTTCATTGTTTTTTTATATACATTTAATATACAATCGGAGGTTAACTTTTATGATACTAGGGAGCTAATGACGGTTTGGAACCCCTCACTCGATCTCGACCTTGAATGACGTCACACGACCTCAAGTTATGTGCACGTCATATGACTTTGAAGACCCTGAATGCCTTTGAGCTTTAAGCACGTCATATAAATTTCAGCACGGAGTTCGACATCGACGATCTTTCCTTCTTGGTGATTTTTATATAAGCACGGAGTTTCATGCTTTCACCTTCAGTTCACAAAACCTCAAGTATTCGAATAGATGATAAGTGACACCAACAAAAATTGACCGGAACCAGTGAATTTTGATTCCGCTATTAGAAGGGTGGCATGAGGGCGCAGTGAGAAATAATATGAGCTTGGTGTAGTAATACGAGTACGTCATAAATACTTGTATGGAACTGAAAATTTTAATGAACTTTGTGAGCTGATGATCGAAGCACACTTGGAGCCTTTCCTTTCTAACATGTACCCCTACCTACCGCAGAATATCAATGAGAAATATCCATTAGAATCTTTGGATTCCAACTCACAGGAAGAAGTATAGAGGGAAAGGGGAAAAGTGTAGTTTCAAATAATGACATTGCGAATAATTGAAATATGTTGCATACATGATATGTATTATGAATAAAATTATGTTTAAACCATATTTGCAAAAATCTATTTGGCTAATGAATGAAAGGCACAGGAATTATTGTTTGTTTTGATGAATTGGTTAAGGCTTTCGCGGCCGAGATTTTCAGTGTTACTATCT